>LD357287.1:23706-34419 GCA_001465055.1 Ptychodera flava
GTTCAGTAAATCGTCCAAACAACAGATACCAATACAGATAGGCTGACTATCGAACAGTACAATAATGACTGCAGTGTCAATCTCTATTTTTATTAAAAGAAGGGTCATTACACCTTGCTCAGAATATACCAAGGAAAAACTTCACGAATAATATGAACATGTTCGCCATCCAAATTACAACTTGACAACAAACAGAGAAATTGTAGCCTTGATCCGTACACTAACCTAACCTTTATCATCTTGGAAATGATACAAAACAAAGTAATATTATATGCATGCTCATGATTCAATGACGTCAAAAGAGAATATTTCAAAGTGAAATTATGTTTTAGTAGCACGAAACTCTACTAGACAAAATGGTTCACGTTTGTTAATTCACAAGAGGCGAAGAGACTTGGAGATGCTGTTTACCCTAATACGTGCCTTTCGCGTCAAGTCGTGTGAGAAGAAGAGTTTCTTTCAAAGAAAGTTCACCCAGCATGACAGGAAAGCTCGGTGTTAGAGATGGCATTTATTTATTCGGTGTCACGCTATACTTTGCAATTGAAAAGCTTCGGTGTTTTAACGAGACAGCAGAGGGTAACGAAGCGCACAAAGCTCCGATGCAATTTTTTTCATCCGTGTTGATCTCTATCATTCTCTTCCTGTCACGTGAAGAGAGAGAGATACGAAAGCGTCGACAAGTCTGACAAAATGAAAACTTTTTAGAAATACCCCCAAGTACCTGCAGTTGACGTCGGTTGGAGGGGTGAGCTAGCACCTAGTCTCACTCCCCTATAGTTACTATAACTCTCGATATGGTTTAGTTGATATGACATTACTCTTGCATAACCTTATCACCCCGTAAAGGGGGGGGGGGGGATGTTGAAAAAATGGAATTGAAACATCGGATTCTCTAAAACTGTGATAAAGATATTATTGTATCAAGGAAATGGGTTTTAAAAACGTGCGCACGTACATATTCACAAGTACAAATTTTATATCAGTTTTGTCAAAGTTCTACGGACTAAAGCCATGGCTTGAGAGATATTTAAAGTCGGATGTGTATCTTATTGAGTATACCATGCATATTGAATGCTCATTTATAACAGAGAAACACAGAAGTGAATTCCTTGAGATTCCTAAACTTTCATTTTCATGAATGTTTAATAAATTTTATGCCAGAAGTTAGTTTGTCAGGAGCAGCCAAACCACGTGTATACCTACAAACTGCAAGGAAAGTACAACGATACCATGAATTTCCATATGCTTATTTTGTCGGTAGCGTCCTTGCAGAAGGTCATCCTTTTGTGTGTTTGTTGGTTTCAGGACGCTGAAATCTGACCACAACATCATCCATTTCAATTTAATCATCGCATTGCTGGTAGCACAGACGATTTTCTTGTCGGGGGTGTCTGCTACAAGTAACAAGGTAAGAGCATTTAATGTTCGATCCATTCGAAAAAAAAGACATCAAGCCGGTAAAATGCAATGGTTGGTTTTTACGCAAATTCAATGTCACAGTGTTTCTTTTTATCGAAATGGCATACAAATGTTTAACTTTGAAAGGAGAAACTCGGGTCTAAGACTTAATATGAAAGCGCATGATATCGTTGTCAATTTCACATCAAATATTGTTAATATATGAATGAAGTTCGCTTATATTTATAATAACGCCTATGGCGTTAATTTAACATTCTATGAAATGCAAGTGCCGTTTCTCAGCAATGAGAATTTAGGGCCCGTTCGATACCAAGCTTGAATTATCGCAAATTACCAAATAATTAAATGATGAACCAGTCACGTCACTGAAACATCCAGAGAGTGTTCAGTCATGCTTACGTTTTTTCCTTCATCTGTTGAGTCCATTTTTTACTGAAGTGTTCTGTTTCAAATGTCGTGTCCCGCTTCTGTAGTTTATCAAGAAAGGTCTGCCGTACATGATCAGACGCTTTTTAAGGCCGCAAACTACGACGCAGATGGCAAATCTGTGTCACGGAGGTCATCAACTTTGATGTCACAGCATGAAACTCTATAAAAAGGCCATAAAGCGGAAATGAAATTGACGTAGCAGTGTAAAGGGGATGATCGTACATGGTGTCCAAATGCACAGTTGGTATATGACAAATTTGCATATTTCATTTGTATGTAAATATTAAACCATTGTATAGATCGAATGTATATAGAAGATGTGTTTACGAACACAAACGCAGAAGGTAGAGGGGAGCAGGTAGATACACAGGTACGAGTGTTTCGATACATAGCGGCCGCCGCGTGGTATGCATAAATATTTTTCTATGCATACCACGCGGCGGCCGCTATATATCGAAACACTCATAACTGTGGGTAGATACTAGACCAGAGCAGAAGGGACAATATCTCGAGAGAAGGGACTATCTGGCAATATGTTACATCCATATATAACATATGAGAAATAAACGGTGTTATCTTTAAATGCTGCGAGTCTCTACGCTGTTTCTGTATCCCATCGTCCTCTCGCATAGCTATTCGCCGAAGTAAGGCGGTGAGCTATAATAAGTGCAGAGAACTGTGGACTAGATATGTGGAGACTGTAACGGTGTTACCATATTGTGCTTTCCAGTTAACGTTGGTTTGAGCCGCGTTGACAGACAATGACGCCAGACGTAAATTAGAGCAGTAGCCTAGCAACAAGCTTAAGACTCTCCCTGTGTCGCGAACGCTGACAGGCGGATGCCTGTAAAAACCACAGCGTCGGTTACAGTGTAATGCCGTAAACAAGTCAACATTGAAATGATAAACGCAAGCGTTTTCAATCACTCTTTCTTTAAATTAATAGACTATAAAAACTCCATTATTCGTCTGCCATAATCTCAAACGAGCTATTAAACAAATGCTAAATTACCTACTAGCCGCGGAATGTCATCCGACAGCCAAGCGTCTGTGTTACTACTGCCCCCTCCCCCGCAGGCTGTGTTATTCGGTCTTTGAGTGCTGCTGAGTCCGCTCGTTTGAAGCAAATAATCAGGACTGCTTATATCAAGAAAGTTATAAAAAATAATGTTGAAGAAGATTTATAGGTCAAACGTGGACGTTCAAGGGTCCTGGGGTGTTTCGCACACGCCATCTGTTTCCGACAGACAAGATAGACATGCACGTTCTCTGCTTTATTTCTTTGCGCCCTCTGGTGTCCAATTTTGGACCATGGCTGAAGTAAATCTTTTGCTTTCTGCGTTACCTGGCGAACTTAATTCCTCTAATTAGTTTGATAAATTTTCTGCTGTTTATTGATTTATAGTGCTGACTCAAATCAAATCAAATCAAATCAAAGTGCAATATTCCACTTCGCCCGCATGACAGCATATTCAACCCGCGTTGCTATGACAATGTGAGCAGTTGAATATACACTAGAAACACAGGCTGGTAAAATTTGAAAATTTGTAAAGGCGCGTAGTTTCTGTTTGTTGCTTTCATTTCAAAATAAAAAGAAAGGACAGAACAGATTGAAAAAGGACAAATTGTTACTCTCACTATCGCTAACGGTTTTAGAAATTCTAGTTTTCATTTTTATCAGCCTACATTCTCCGAGAGTGGCTGAACCTTACAATTTCCGACATTTATTCACAAAATATTAAAGAATTCTATTCTCGTTCCCCCCCCCCCCCAAAAGGTTGCCTGTATGGCGGTGGCCTTCCTGCTGCACATCTCGTTCCTGTCCGTTTTCACGTGGATGTTGATGGAGGGCGTACATCTCTACAGTAAAGTCGTCATCGTATTCGGTACAGAGAGTAGCAAGATTAAATACTACGTTTTCATAGGCTGGGGCATTCCTTTCGTCATCGTTACCATAGCAGCAGCTGTGAATCCCGATGGTTACGGCACACCCACAGGGTAAATAATGTTTTGATTGGTCAATACTTTCCGCGAAGCCTTGTTTTACTTTCTGCTCCATGACCAAAAGTTTGAATCTTATCGAAGGTATTAAAATAATTGTCTTCTCACATTCCGCCATTTTTTCTACTTTACCTTCGCCATTCAATGTTACCAGTCGATGGTAGTCGATATTGTAATACGGACAAATTTTACCTCTTCATAGCTCACAAATTTTGCTCTTGTCTGTTTTCTCAGGTGTTGGCTGGACATGAAAAGCGGGCAGGTGTGGGCATTCGTTGCCCCTGCCGTGCTAGTGCTGTTGGTGAGTTCGATGCTAGTCTATCGTTTAAATGAAGTATGCAGGCAGTAACAAGACGAATACCAATTATTTCAAAAACGTAATTCTTTATTACTGATCGAACGACCACTATGAAATATGTTTGTAAAATCTCGGGTTTCTGAACAATCTGTCTGAAGAATTCATCAGAGCTCGATCAAATATCTTCTGTAACATCATTAGGACAGGTGCATTTGTGTTCTACGATTTTCGCGCCACAAAAAAGAAAGACTTAAACTTTGTTCAAACTTGCCTCAAGTAAACTTTCAACCACTATCTTAAAAATAAAGAATAAAAATCGGGGGTCATCCTGGAAACACGATTGGAACTTATTTGGGATAATTGGATGGTGAAGTAATGTCGATTTAATCTGCTAATGTAAGCTCATCTGCTTTTCTTTTTAAGTTACACACGTTTTTATGAGTGATTTGTAATATTGCAACATTCAGCTATAGGGCACCTAACACTTTTTAGAAATTTGAAGAATATAAACAAATTAGTTCCAATCGTGTTTTTAGTACCAGAGAACAAGGTGCCCATTGTTTACCGATGTTTGAAATTAAAGATGGCCGCTATATCCCTGTGTCATCTCTACAAACGAAAAAAAATTCCCCATTTATACAAAGCTAAATTGATTAAAATTTTCTTTAATCCATAAAATTAAAAATGAGTCATCACAAGTGGTAAGCCAAACGAATATTGTAAAAGTTTGAGCGTCCGAGTATCTGACCCCGATGCGTATTCTACCTTAATTTACATTCGTCAATTTTTAACCGAAATCTCAATTATGCAAAAGGTGTTGTTAGCCCATTATAAGAAGGTGCTGCATGACAAGGGTATACTCGTCTAGTGTGTAGACATGAATCAAGGCTGAAAGTACGCATATTTTGAAATAGGTGAACGCTTCCATGTGAAATGACTCAAGTGTCTTTTGTCAAAGTAGAGGTCGCTGTTGCACTGGTAAAACCGTTCTTCTTTCTCTCGTTTTCGTAAGGTGAATATCATTATCTTGGTAATGGTGTTACGGATCGTTGTCGTGTCAAGCCAGACAGCTTCCGAAAACAAGAAAGAAAACGCTTACGTGAGGCAAGTTTTGAATTTGAAATTTCGGGACAAGTCCTGAACTACTAGTTTTCAAATTGATCTGTGTAGACATTTCTAACCATTTCAATTTATATCATGTTACGATACATAAAGGGAATAAGCGCCACAAAATAAAATTGTTGTGAACTTTTGCTCGAACGCTTTCCCAAAGGACACTTTAAACCATAATGGTTTAACCATTGTGGTTTTTTAACGACAATGATTGTGGTTCTTTTTCACAACGGAGAATAACAAACAGGGGTTACCGTACACATTTGTGCACTAGATAAACATATCACCTCAAATTTACTGATACTTTTATCCCATTTGAATGAACAAACCTGTAAACGCTTACGTTTCTGATTTTCACAAAAACAGGCTTGTAAAACTTCACTTACTCCACAGGACTGAACATGAGTCGCTGCAAGCAGTTTACCAGAATGGAATTGTAAAATTTTGACCTGTCCCCGATGCGCACTAAGTTCGACAAATTGGACATCAGCCGTGCGCACATGTAGTCTGCCAAAATTTGATAACTATATCAAATTGGATTTGTGACTGTTGGTATACAAAATAACACACGACAAACTCAACGTATGGAATTTCATAGCAGCATTTGAGTCGGTCGTTTTGTCAAATTCCCTTTTTTTGGCAGCCAAGGAAAGCAAACACAAATAGAGTATCAATTCTTTCGGATACTCCCATTTTGATGTTTTCGCAAGTCAACAAATCTTTGGGGCGAATTACATGTTCGTTATCAAATCTATTCCCTCTCTTTCTTTCAGGACTGCTGTTAAGAGTTCCCTTTTCCTCCTTCCAATATTGGGAATCACGTGGTTACTAGGGTTGTTCGCTGTGGACGATAACTCCGTGGTCTTTCAATACATATTCGCCTTTACCAACTCGCTTCAAGGCCTATTCGTCTTCTTGTTCCAGGGGATCCTGAATTCCGAGGTGAGATATCACTTGCTCGCTTGGTGGCGTCTTTCAATATAAAATTGTCATAGTTCTATTGTACATGCATGAGACAAGCTTCGGAATGTGAAACGAAATGAATATATATTATAGCCCAAACACAGTGGATAGAGGGACTGTGGCCCAAGCAAGGGTCTATGTCCACGAGGGTCGGTGACCATTTGCTCTCCTGACGTCGGGCAAATGGTCACCTACCTTGAAGGAACATAGTCTCTTGTTCGGGCAACAATGATTTTATTACGTGCTTCTCTTTTATAGTTTTCACTCCAAATGTTTGGGTTTATTTGCAAATGACAGTCATACGCTATATTTATATTTTAGACGAAACCCCGTTAAAAAATGGAAAAATTTCAATCATCGAATACCGCATTGATATATTAAATCACTGTTATGCGGCTTATCAATTTTTATACATAATTTTCTTGAAAACGGGTGTTCTATGTAAAACATGAAATTTGAACATTTCTAAATCCAAAAATTGTCAAGTTGAAAATAGTTCCGGTTCACTTTTAGTCCAATGATGACTATGCGGCCCCTCGACGTCATCAACGAGTTACCATTGAATAATGTGGAGCGCGCGACGTTCGATATACGAGGCATGTAATTATGAGTCTTATTGCCTGTTTGCAAACTTGAGGAAATCATGACAGATGTATTTGATCCTTGACAGGTCAGAACGGCGTTTAAAAGGAAGATGGAGAAACGAGCACTTCAGAGGGGAGACATTGTCACAACGTCTGCAGCCTCGGTAAGGCAACATTGTCCGTCAAAATATGATATGAACCATGTACAGAATTGAAATAAACGTGACCAATTCGAAAATACAGGCTCTTTATAAGAAAAGGTAACTTATAAGTCATGGTTGAGAAATCAGATTTTCATAACTTAAATGCCTCACTGTGGGCTGCGATATTTTACCTGAATGTTTGGGACGTCTCAGATTGTCGAATAAGTTCAAGAAACGAAATTCCTTCGTTAACATCGAAACCCCCTCCCCTAAACGAAACTTTAAAACTGCGAAATGATGATGTCTGCCTGAGAATATAGCATTTTGCTATAGCTATTTGAAAATATGTATCCCATGACCGCATTACATGTACATCGTAAAGTAATCGATTCAATTTGAGTACTACTAACCATATAGCATGACGCGAACGAGTTGGAAAGTTACAGAAAAATTTGTCCGTACGCGTGTGCAGTTTTTGTTTATTTTTACACACAATGTAAACAGATCATGCGATCACAAAATATAAGTGCAAAAGTGAAGTTCACTAATTGAATGGAGGTCAAACCCCCTCCCCCTGTAAACGAATGAATTTCGCTTTTTGAACTTATGCGACAATCTGAGACCGTCCTTAGCGTAACGCATGCCTCAGCACTGGCAAGGTTTACAGACTAGTATTACACGGGATATAGATAAATGGAAAATTTGCATATCAGTACATTTGATAACCAGCTTTTATACGGACACATTTCTTTCTCTTTAAATGTTTATGAATTGCTGGGTATAAGGCCATTAGTTTTCCAATGCGCTTAGGTAAATCATGGGTCATTATGAAGAATTTGAATTCGGAGGTTCAAACGTCTGGGCTTCCTTCCATTACAAAATATATGTAAAACAAAGGCAATGGCATGAAACGGACAATCGTTTAGTATTATCCAGAATACGTACTGGAAATACATGAGCGTACACATTGTCATACAAACCCGATTTTTTTGTTTTTGCAAACTTTCAACGCCAACAGGAAATAATCTCTTTATCTCCTGACAGCACTCTCGTACTTATGACAGAACTGGTTTATCAGGCGACAACAAAACGCGCATGACGTCAACATCCTCCTCGTTAGATCACCCGACGCAGAATAGGAAGAGTATACACAGTACGATATCGAGTAAGACCCCAATTTCTCTATGATGACATATCGGAGTGACGTCTATACTACAGAAATAAAACTTGCTGACTTTAATAGTTTCTATACATTTATATAGAATGCGCTATATATTACTTTTGATACGTAAATAATAGTAAAAAGATTACGAGTATTGCACAAATAGTTGTGAACGAAGGGGGAGATTATACGAATACGTGTATCGTATGCACAACCACGCACACACATGCATGCATGCATGTGTACATCCTTCCAACAATCCATCCATACATCCATCCATCCATCCATCCATACATACATACATACATACATACATACATACATACATACATACATACATACATGTTTAGATACATATATACATATGTATTTGTATGAAACTGTGAACACATGATATTGAAAACTATGAAAAATGTAAATACCATAATATATGCATTACATGGCTACATATTTGCGTCATCAAGTAAGGCTAGTTTTCGAGTATTCTTTTACTCTTACAGTTAAATATTGTGTATTTTGTTTCAGATGGTGACGTCATCATAGAAGAGGATTCCGAGATCTACCGCTTGGAAGAGCCCTCTAGCGTCATGAACAGGACAGGCCAAACATACAACCACAGCAGCAGCAACAGATCAGCGACTCCGCTAAGCGTGAGTTGCCCGTTCATTGCACTGTGTTTACCAGACATTTGTCCTGTCACAACTCAATCGCTCGCTTTTTTCGCGCCACACGCTTGTCGTGACGTCATCAAATACGATAAGCATGACACATATGGCACAGTGCATGCAGACAGTGACGCAACTGAATCAATATTTATCATGAGCTCAGATTGCGAGTAAGCGATATGATGTCAACATTGGATGAAATATTTGTGTGTGAAGTATCGATTTTAAGGTGTTATTAGGGAGTGTTCATTTTTATTGGAAGGGGGCCCGGTGGAAATCGCAGAGGCTGAGGTGTGTTTTAGAAAATGGCAAGGGGTTCAAATTTTACAATAAACACTTTTAAAGTGGGTTATATTTTACAAAAGATTTGTATGGATCTATAACATCATCAAAAAGAACCAAACATTCACAAAAATATGTACTATAATATGGTATATTCTATATGTAGTCTGGGGACAATATAAATAGGATGCAATCAGCAACAGGGCTGGTTGTAATCATGAACAAACAACAATTTGCACAAATCCTGCTTCGTAGCATAATAGGGATAGTAAATACTGACTCTCTTGTGTCACTATTACACTTCTGGCCAAGAAAAGAGTAAATAGCCTACAATCTACATATATTAAGTCAAATAAGTTTGAGATCATCATGATGAGATTGTAAACAGCTTAGCTGTTTACAATCTCGTCGTTATTTAGCAGTTTGCAATCTATATCAAAACAGCTGGTAAACAGCAAACAAGATGTACAAAGGCTGGCTTGTAGCATGATAGGGATACTAAATACGGACTTCTCATGTCAATTTGACACTTCTGGTCCGAAGAATTGGTAGATATTCTACAATCAACTAAATCAAGTACTTTTGAAATCATCATTATAATTTTTTATCAATCTGATCAGATCAACAATTTTGACCAGGGGTCACATTACGATGAATTGGGGGGGGGGGTCCGTATTTCTAAAATTATTACTTTGTGGGGAGTTAAAGTTTTTACATTGCTTACGTTTCTTAACTTCCACCGCCCGCCGTAAATAATGAAGGCTTCCTGGATCACCGCAAAGAATGGTTTATGACGCAATGTTCGTATGAACCCGTCAGGTGTAGAGCCCGTATGTTGAAGTAGCCTGAACAAATAGCCTCTCCCAAACCAAATGTAGTGGTTTGAGATCGTAAAATATCCCCGATACGAGTTTCTTTACTTCCTAAAATGCATTCATGAGCATTTTTTACAAATGATACATTATTCGAGTTAAATCGTTGTTTGATGTATTATAGCCAACTGTAAGATTGCAAGGACAGTTGAAGTTACCGCCTTCATACTTTCCGAGCACGCACAAAAAATAAATTAACATTGAGGTTTTCGGTGACAGAGATTAGGTCAGCCGATTTAAATCAATACGTTTGTGACGCTATTTATTGTCTTTGCGATACAGGTTCATTCGATCCTACCGGGAGCGGCGGACGATAGCCAGGCACTTTACAACATTTGACCTGTCTGCTATCGAGGAGGTAAAATAAATGCATCGACTCTCTTGCTTTGTTTCAACTTTTCAGAACTGGCTTACCTTTTGAGACACTTGCACAACTTGTAGTCGTTATTTGAGTGGGACCCGAAAACGGAATATTTTCATTCGATGCCTATAATTATCAATTTGGTTTTTTTGGGTCGAAAATGACATTATTATTCTGTAAATTGAACATAAGGACTGATACAAATGAAAGAGGTTCTATATGGATTATAAGATTTGATAAAAGCACTGTGAAGCATAAACCAGTCACGAAACATCTGAACGAACAACACGAACACTAGCTTGTTCGAAACTCATTCTCTCTCTCTCTCTCTCTCTCTCTCTCTCTCCCTCTCTCTCTCTATCTCTCTCTCTCTCTATATATCTCTCTCTATCCACACATGCGACTACACATCAAGCCA
>LD357292.1:10792-27473 GCA_001465055.1 Ptychodera flava
GCTTGTTCAGAGACCTATATATCAACTGAGGTTTTTCCCTACTCCACAGAGACTAAATTATCACCATTAAACTTCTCAACACTTTTCATTTGTGTACAATAAGCATTTTTTTAAAATTAATATTAAGTCTTGACTTCAATTCACCTATCAAGTGTTAATAATAATAATAATAATAATAATAATAATGAGTCATGACATTTACATAGGACAAGCACTTCATGACCAATTCATAGCATTAAAGACCTAACTTTGTAGGGAGCACAAATATTTCAAGAATTGTCACTTTTTCTTCGTTTATTCTGGTGCAAAGATTTCATAGCAAATGTAACTTACATAATTTCATAACATACTTTGCTGATTTTGTTGAGTTTATGAGAATGCCAAATTCATGTGCACTTTGTTGTGGAGAAAAATACTGGGCATTTCAGTTTGTTATAGCCAGTCAATAGAGAAACAATTCTTGACACTTTGAATAAAATTACTGTATAACGGTAAATTTTCATCTTTTACTTTGTCTTCTTCAAGGACAATGTAACCTCCAAAGTGTAAAGCACATACATATTTGACACTCACAATTTTCACAGGTCAAATCACATTTTAATTGTTCTAGCCCCCTCAATCCATCTCATAGTATAATACATGTATCCCAATCATCTATGCAGAAATAGTTCACGATACATTCTTTATAATTATTCCTCAATTGGTGGCTCATGTCTTTCATGTCACGATTTGTATGGTGAAGACTCCGGGACAATGCATTCATGTTGGCCCCTGCTTGACTACCATCCCTACCTGCATATTCTACCTTTTACCAAATTTAAAATACCATTACTGCATCCCCGGGAAACAATTACACCTATTCTTTGATTTTGACCCCATCCTAAATGCAACTGTACATGTACATATTTAACACCTCAAAGGCCCATCTATTGAAAAAAGTGAAGTAAAGCGTGATACAGTACTGTGTATATGAAAAAATACCAAGTTAAGTATTATCTCTGTTTAAAAGATCTCTTTGCACAATTAAGTACACTTAAAAACTATCTACTGTTGATTGACCAATGAGAGTGCTCAATTCAGGGTGTTTTATTTACTCGTAAAGCCTTGGTCACCAAATTCCAGAAACGAATGACAGCGCCGTAGTAAAGTACTGTCCAATCAAAAGTGAACATGTCATATTCTGTAGACATCTGGTACGTTTTAATATTCAAATTTGGTAACACAGCGGAACCAGCTGCAACACAAAATCTGCTGTGCCCTAGGGCATTTATAGGATGTTCCATTACATTGGAAGGCTATTTCACAAATAAAAATTTTAACTCATATCCTAAACATGTTACATTGACAAAGGGGACGGTTGACGTAAACACATTGAAAACGAAAATATATCAGTTAGGGGCGATAGTTTTTAAGTCAGATAAAACCCTCATACTCAGGCTCTTCTTGTATATAAAGTCCAACCCTACGATAAAATGTCTCGGCCTGCGGCCTTGACATTTTATCGTTGGGTTGGACTTTATATACCAGAAGAGCCCTCGTACTCGGGCTTTATCCTATACATAACAAAGAACAAGTTCATGCAGTTCCTATTATATGAAATAATGGTGGATATGAATATAAAGTACCGGCCACATACTGTACACAAATAATTACTTTGCACGCCTTCATCTATCTCTTCAAGTTATCTACACAGCTAGAAAACTACAGGCAGATTTTAGGACATGCCTGTAACAGGGTCTGTGCAGTACCTGTAACAGCTGCCCTGAGAAACAACCTCTGTTACAGGACCTGAAAACTGGTCAGATTTCAGGGCTGTGTGGACAGGTCTGTTCAGGTCTGGTAGTACAGGATTGTATACAGTGCGAAAATTTCTGACTGTATCCAGTACTGTGAACATAAATGTATGCACATGACTGTTCACAGGGCTGTTACAGGACCTGAAAATTCGCTAGATTTCAGAGATGTATTCACAGGTCTGAATCAGAACCGGTAGTACATGACTGTATACAGAGCGAAAATTTCTGACTGTATCCAGTGCTGACTTTGACTTTGATAGTGGCCATCCAGTAGGTTTACATGGTTTGTTTATTTGAAAATCATCAAGATATTTATCGGAATTCCAATCAATATGACGTTCGTTTTTTAACCCTTTCACCCCCAGTTCCCTGTGTACAGGTCCAACTTTACCATAGAAAACAATGGATTTGGGACAAACCATGGTGGTGAAAGGGTTAAACATTCTTTGGTTTGCCTGTACAGATAATGCAATCATGTTCAGTACAATGACCAATGTAAAAATAGATCATTCTATAAGGAACTCACAACACTCACATTTGCACTCGTCACACATTTTCAATGTTAAAAAACATCGACCATCTAAGGTATGGGGAACAATAATAAATATTTATTAAAATGTCGCAAATTAAAAACAATCAAAATTAACGTCAGACTGTAGAACCTTTCCAGGTCAGTGACGCTGGCGGCCAGACGCGTTCTCCAAACACTGTATGATCTGAAAACACCGTGGTGGCGTGGGTTTTCTTCTCTGACGAACTTGCGCTAGAAATGAAATGGAAAATATTATGCAAACTACCAACAAAGGAAGGTCACATTGCTTCATGCATAATTGTAGAGATACCTTAAGGCAATAATCAGTGGTTATTACTATATGAACATGACGTGAAAGTTTATATACATTCATAATTTTGTGGAATTTCCTGTTTAAAGATGGACAATCGGTGAAATTGAAATGTCATTTCTCTAAATCGTTGTAATAATTATCAAAATGTGTAATAAAATATAGGGGTTGCCGTGTTTGTTATATTCAAGACTATGAATTTTAACATTTATGAGAAAAAATGCTGAGTCAGCATTTTTTTACTAATGCATTTTCCATGGATGAAATAATTCGATGCCGTTTATCTCAAAATCAAGCGCGGTGATCATATCATTTTATTTGATTACTATTATTTCTTTTTTTGACTGAGCTTTGTACACCATTTCATGAAAATGACAATAGTAGAAGTTGCTTTTCCAGCAATTTTCAATGTAATCCTATGGAAAGGGACGAATTCCATGGGCGCGTAACGATCGTACATCCTTAATGCCCAGGATACAATTTTCTATAAACCTGACTGCAAGTTATGCCTTCATCAACTTAATCCTCAGTTATTTTTAGATTAATATCAATCAAGTGCTCACAGAATATACAATCTGCAATAGTTTTACTTACCAATAATGCAATCTCAATTTCAGCATTTCTGTAAGCTTTTACAAATTTTTGTGCACACAAGTTCTTTGTTAGTTTTTTTTGTTGTCATTTTCAGATATTTGGTGCGTCCTGCTTCCCCCAAAAGCTGCAATTTATAAGAAAAGAAGATTGTTATATGTCAAGCAATCATTTGTCAGTCAGCTAAATCTAAGTTCTTTATTCTATAAAAACACCATTTCCATAACTGGAAATAACATATAGAGCTTGCCTTAGTCTTTACTCCTGCTGATTCTCTGTAAAGGTTGAGTTAAACTGACATATTTTAATTGGCCCTAAACTAAATTCTGTGCAAACAGCTAGGCCTAACCACGGACACTGTCGAGTGATAGTGACCCAACCTACCAAAGATTAAACCCCAACCCCTTTCCCATTCAAAATCAAACCTTGCAAGCTTTTAAACAAATGGAAACCACAGCAAAATCAAACCTACCATAGTTTAAAGGGGAAGGTTACCCAGCCAAATCTTGTGTTCATTAAGATAAAAAAATCTATGAAAAACTGGTACGAAATCCGTGTTTCTTATTCGCTTTCACTTGCTGACAGCGTGATAGACCCCATTTAAAAACCTTTAGTTATAGGTAGAAGTGACGTTTACCAAGAGCCTAGGCCTGCTTCGACACTATAGGTCTTCCCCGGCTGTAGACTACGGGGAAGCCCTATAAGTGTCAGTGCAGTCCTCGGCTCTTACCTCACTTCTATATATAACAAAAGGTTTTCAAATGGGTGCCATTGTGCTATCAGTAAGTGAAAGTGAATAACAAAGACAGATTTCGCACCTGGTCCAGTTTTTCATGGATTTTTTAATTTATTGCTGAACACATAATCACTGGGTAACCTTCTCCTTTAAACCCCAACTCCTTTCCCACTGAAAATCAAACCTCGCAAGTTTTTGAAAAAATGTAAACCACAACTGATTTATGATATTATGCAAATAATTTGTACAAAATTAAACGTACATGTACATTTTTATGACATCATGCATATCCCTTGCATGAAACTTACATTTGCATAAAACTCGTTGACCATTTGGGAAAATGCTGCATTTTTATCCGTTGATTAATTATTTTTAAATAATCTGCCATATGTTACAAGCGCGTTAGAGGAAACACAATAGTTTAGACCTTATAACCAACACGTTTCAATTCAAAATTGTGTCTCTCCTTGGAGAACAATGTCCGATACAGTAATCCTACAACCTAGAAAGTTCAAACTGAAGCGGTTAGTGTGTAGGTGCCAATTTCACACATTTAAGTGTTCCTTGAAATTGAAGGATTTCTCTTCACTTGTATCATGATTTACATTAGGACCCCTTAGTTCATAATGCCTTTCTTTGCACAATGTCCAACGATTTTAATCATTAAGACATATCCAAAGATTATATTGTTATATGGAATCATTGTACATGTTTTATGAGCTCTTTGTTTTACTTACTTTTCTGATTTCTTCCTGTCTCCAATCCCCCAATTTTCTGAGGCATAGGCTCGTCAGATATTGTATCTCTGACAATGATGCAGCTGCTGCAGGCATAATGCTCTGAATAATTCTCTGAAAGATGAGTGGCAGAGCAAAATAAAACTTACTTTATTTTTCACAAAATCTGTAACTTGTATACATGTACTTAATGTTAATTATGTGGTCACCGCGCTAAATGTTGAGATCAATGGCATAGAATTATTTCGCCCATAGAAAATGCATTGGTGGAAAAATGGTGACGTGGCATTTTTTCTCATAAATGTCAAAATTCATGGTGTTGTATCTCAAAAACGAGTTTGGTGACACCCATATTTTATTTCACATTTTGATTCTAATTACAAAGAAGAATCCAAAAATTGACAATTTTACCATGAATTAGGACGCATACGCGTTTTAGAACGTTTCTGTGCCGCAATGGTTTATTTTGTAGTGCACATGTTTGACATCACCTGCCATTGTTGAAATTGCGCTTTTACCCAATTTTTGACCCAATCTCTTAGAAATACACATGACCTATGACCTTGTCATATTTTTACCCCTTATATGAATCATGACCTGGTTGCCCCACACCCCCAACCCCCCTCTTGGTGACATTCACTCACAGCAGCAATTCAGACACAGCAACTTTCACTCATCAACAAGACACGGAAATGACAAACACACACACTCATTCATATATACACACCAACCTTCCATCCATCCACAAGACCCTATTTACAAAATAGAAGACATGAGACATTTACAAAAGACTAAAGACATGAGACACTAGTACTATTTACAAAAGAGTATACTTGAGACAAAGACACTTACCTGCTTTGCGGCTCCCTGGGAGCCGAGAAGACTGTTTGTTAGTATTTAATTATGAGTGCAGCATTTAGTGGGTTAGTGAGTGCAACCAGGACCGTGCGGGCACAAAAGCTTCAACTACCCTCTCCAACAATTTTGTTGTACTGTGACTTGGTGTGTACACCATTAACCACAGAACTTTGTACTCACCAGCATGCATGCACTACTCCCTGGAGCAGCATATACAGTCTGCTCCACAGAGCAGTGCATCTAGATCTGTGTTAATGAGTACAAAGTTCAGTGGTGAAGGGTGCGCACATTAAAGTCGCAGTACAACAAAATCGTCGAAGCGAGTGGGCAATCGAACCTGATGCTGTCCTCGCAGTATGGTGCAGAAAAGGGTGCTTAATGGGTGGGGTGTTGGTTGTATAGGAGGTGGATCAGGAAAGTTTGGAAAATCATCATGTATAAGGTCAGGGTCTGGTGGTGCCGGTGCTTTTGGAAATCGAACAAAGGTTTCAGTAACAGTAACTCTGTTAACAGAGGTGGCTATTTTCTGGTTCTCTATACGTGTGGTAATCATTATTGTGAGAGAGGAAATGGTATGAAGAGTGCCAGTGGGGTGCTCTTTAGTGCTGTGGGTCTTGTGCACGGTCCTCTGCCGGGTTTCTGAACTGCATGAAAAAAAGAAAAAGAAAATGTAAAACATGAAATTACTTGTTAACTCGGAATACCGCAGGCACTATCAGAAAGTGCATGTAGTCAGGTACATGTACTTTCTGAAAGCTCAAAATGTACCATTATACCTAGTCTTGCATGCCAGAGACCTTGAACCTGCATGCATCGGAGTGGCGAAGCCGTGAATTAAATATAATTTTTTGCTCACGTGTTCACACACGTGAGCATATGGTTTAGCCATGTCTGTCTGTGTGTGTGTCCGTGTGTCTGTATCCCCATTATCTCAAAAACGGCTGAACGTATTTCAGTCAAATTTGGTAGACATCTTCAGAATTCAAATGGCTAGAACTGAAACGGTTTTGGTGGGCGTGGCTTGCATATTAATGAAGTTATCACAGTTTTAATTTTTCTGATACATGGTAGTCTATGGGAAGCATGATGATCCTCCCCAAAAAAGAAAGATTACATAGGTACAAAGTTGTACACATATATATAATCCTTATAGCTTTTAATATATACTTTAGTGAAAACAACATTCTTGCATTCTTGAAATAAATAATAAACAAATAAAGATGTAAATAATTTGCATATTTAATGAACTTTTGTTATTAGTGAGATAACTCTGAAATTCCTGCACCAAACTTGATGATACCTGCAGCAAATATTGATCTGATATAAATCTTATTATAATTAGAAGCATTAGGCAGTGTCAAGTTAATAAATAGCTCATTTGCATATTTTATGAAGGTTTGTAATTAGGCATATAACTCTGATATAATTTCACCAAATGTGATGAAATCTGCTACAGATACTGATCCGATTTTTATCTAACTGTAGTGTAAAGCATTTAGTAGTGTAAAATTAATTAAGGGTTCATTTGCATATTTAATGAACTTTGTAATTAGGTATATAACTCTGAAATTACGGCACCCAGGTCAGTGAAATTGAGTACAGATATTGTTTTGATAAATATCTAATTGTACTGCGAAGCATTTGGCAGTGTCAAGTTAACAAATAGGTCATTTGCATATTTTATGAAGTTTTGTAATTAGTGATATAACTCCAAAAACTTGCACCAAATGTGATGAAATCTGCTGAAGATACTGATCCGACAGATATCTAATTGTGGTGTAGAGCATTTAGTTGCGTTAAGTTAATTAAGGTTTCATTTGCATATTTAATAAACTTTGTAATTAGTGATATAACTCCAAAATTACAGCATTAAATTTGATGAAACTTGCTACAGATGTTGATCTGATAAATATCCAATTGTACTGAGAAGCGTTGAGCAGTGTCAAGTTAATAATTAGCTCATTTGCATATTTCATGAAGTCTTATAATTAGTCATATAAATCCGAAAAACTGCATCAAATGTGATGAAACTACTGCACATACTGATACGACAGATATCTAACTGTGTTGTAAAGCATTTAGTACTGTAAAGTTAATTAAGGGTTCATTTGAATATTTAATAAACTTTGTAATTAGGTACATAACTCCAAAATTACAGCGTTAAATTTGATGAAACTTGCTACAGATGTTGATTTGATAAATATTTAATTGTGGTATGAATCATTGAACAGTGTCAAGTAAATTTAGGGTTTATTTGCATATTTAATGAACTTTGTAATTAGTGACATTACTCTAAAATTACAGCATTAAATTAAATAAAACGTGCTACAAATGTTGATCTGGTGGATATCTAATTGTTCCATAAAGCATTGAGCAGTGTCAAGTTAATTGCATATTAAATAAAGTTTTGTAATTAGTGATTAAACTCTGAGAGTACTGTGCGAAGTTGAAAAACCTGCTACATACAGTGATAACATATATCTCATTGTTCTGTGAAGCGTACAACTATTAATGAACCTGTTGTAAAACACGTGAGCATATTCAGTTCATATCTGGTTCAATCATATCACTGCATTTAGAGATACAGAGCCTATTCATATTAGCCAGTCCCAAAATCATACTTAAAAGTGTTTATAGGAAGTGTCCATGAGTCATGTAATACTTTATTGTTCATTAGGCCAAAAAAAAAAAAAGAAATGTTTCTGGTCAGGTCCTTCTTTAAAAAATGGTGCGGCGACGCGCATTTTATTTTTTTTTATTTCTTTTTTTTTTTCTCTCAAGGGCGGGAGGAGGGTCAGTTTTATAGTTTTATCAATATAGTCACATATATACTGTTCATGCATGCAGTCACTGATCATGCCCCCCAAAGAATTTTCTCTTTCTCTTCAGCCATTGTGGTTTGGTGTCAGCCACGGCCGCCGGCCACAAACAAAAAAAGGGTGACGCGCTGTTGTTAAAGTGACGCGCGCGCTGACCAGAAACATTTCTTTGTCTTTTTTTGGCTTATTTCTACTTTATATGTCAATCACAAGTTTTTCCTCTATATTCCAAAGTTAATGTCATAATGACCATAATTAGGCATGTCAACATAGCGTCTATATGTGTAAATTGTACTGTTATATATTGTTTACATTTGAATTATAGTCCATAACAGAATTTAGTTGTAAGAAATAACAATGCAATTTACATATGTACGGCTGAGTTGACAAGCTTGAGACTGTATGTACATGTATATTACCATTCTCTAGAAAGCAGAACAAGACATTATAGCTGACTTTAAATACAAAAATTGTGAAAGAATTATCAAACCTTAGCATTACTGGCCCTTTAAAAGTGATTGTCCATAATACAAGTGTTGTTTAACCCTCAGAGCGCTGAATACTTTCTATAGCCATTTCCCTGTGCGCTGAATAAAATAATGACGTAACACAGTAATTGCACTGTCTCATTCATTGATAATTTATTGCAATAAGAATTGGTCCAATCTGGACAATGCATATATGAAATGCAATCTACATTCATGAGCTGTCCATCTGTGATGTCATAATTGGTGAAATATGACAAATATAATGGAATTTGGGGCTAAAAGTTGGGTTTTTGGTAAAAAATTGTAAAAAAACATATTTTCAGATGCTTTCCTGAAATGATCTATAAAAAATTGCATTCACATAGCAAAATTTCATTCATTGCACCGGCATGTCATATTGCATCGTTTAGAAATTGATATTTACACAAAAAATTGGTATAAACAAGTAAACATAAACAAGTAAACAAACAAATGGCCAAGCCAAGTATCCATAGCAGAATACTACAATAGAGTTACACTGGCCTTGTTATCGACATTGTACTGCAGTAAGAAATAGTCAAAGCTAGGCAATGTCCATATAAAAATACATTCGGCATTTCATGAGTTGTTTGTCTGTGATGACATCATTGATGAATTATGACAAATTAATAGGATTTTTGGGCTAAAAAGTGGGTTTTTGGTAAAAAAAATCTAAAAATACATATTTTCATATGTTTTTCTGAAGATCTATAAAAAGTGGCATTCACATGGCAAAATTTCATCCATGACACCAGCATATCATATTTCATTGTTTAGAAATTGATATTTATACAAAAACTTTGCATAAACAAGTAAACAACAACAAGTAAACAAACAAATGGCCAAGCCAAGTATCCATAGCAGAATACTACAATAGAGTTACTCTTGCCTTGTTATCTATATTTTACTGCACAGTAAGAAATATAAGAAAATTATGTAACATTATTAAACATCATATTAAACACCTCAAAGGCCCATCTATTGAAAAAAGTGAAGTAAAGCATGATTGTACTGTGTACCGATATATGAAAAAATACTAAGTTAAGTTTTATTGCTGTTTAAAAGATCTCTTTGCACAATTAAGTACACATAACAAAGAACAAGTTCAGCTCCTATTATGAAATTATGGTGGATATGAATATAAAGTATACATACTCAACATAAAAATTACTTTGCATGCCTTCATTTTATATCTCTCTTCAATTTATTGAAATACCACTTCAAATCATGCTCAATTTATGATGCATTCATTTCAAAGAATATGCAGATGTTGGATGTGGGATCAAAATAGGGTGAAAGTACAGTAGAATTCATCAATATAACGATTCAAGTCAGTTGAAACCGTATGGTATATGCTTGAAAGGTTAAAGCTCCATATTCATTTGCCCTGATATTTAGTTACTTTTACAAGACTTCGTGTATAGTTTTGTTGTTCAATTTTCCAACCTCAGTTACTGGTATGAATCCTGAAAGGACAAAATCACTATTTGTATTTAATTTAATAAAAGCAAAGTTAATTATGTCGAACTAAATTCAAAGCGTCAACCTCATCTGATCAAAACTCCTTAGGTACATTTGTACGCCTTACTGTCACTACTTTTATTGTCTTTGAATATTATCAGAAAGGGGTTATCTTCATAGACTTACTTTAGGCTTGCGGAAAACGTTTTCTGACAGCACCATTAATCCCTCAAGTTTCACCCTGGTGGGGAGATAGGTTTGCTTTCGTTGGCATGGTAATATTTATTTTGCCCTGCAGAGTGTTAGCATAAATTTATCACCAATTGAATTATTGGTTGTATAAGATTTGATCAGGGAGAACACTTTATTGGGAATGTTTCTGCAAATCCATAGCGCTATGTAATCGATTGGTTTGAGTGGAGGCGTCCATGCAAGTATCAGCTTATTCCTGGCCCTCATCTATTTCACAAGACTATCTGCAATAGGATTTGACAAGGATGTTTTGTTCCAATTCAGTGCTAAAATTCTTTCATATCACAGTATAGCTAGCTGATATCTCCAGTTCTCATTACGTATTAATCTATGTGCAACTTTCCATGTTTAACTTGAAGTGCAGCCCCTTTCTAAGGCAGATTTCACAAAATCCATCACCTCATATATCACAATGTTGTCTAAGAGGCGGTGGACAAAGGTCGTGACCTTTATTTAATGGCAATTCGGTGCGTGCTTTGCACGGAAAAAGGAAAAAATGACCATGCGCTCATCCAGCAGTGTATCAGAGGGGCACAATCACTTGGCAAACCATTCTCACACCTTTACTTGATTTGCTTTTTGCATCCCTGACCACAGGTTGAAATGGCCATCAACATCTGGACACTATATTAGAGATTAAGAAACTGTGTCCGCACCTTCTGAAATTGTGTGGTTAGCCGTACTCCTGTGTCTCTACGGTACCAATGTTTTAGTTTCATGAAAGTCTCTGACGAGAAAAAATATGTTATTTGCAGAGTTTAACATTTCTTTTAATGGATGTAAAATCTGTATGTACCTCACTTCTTTGCACTCTCACTTAAAGTCTTACTTGTAGACGCCTCATTTATCTTAAATTGTATATGTTTCCAGTTCATATGAGAGAAGTGAACATGAAATACCGAACTGCGATAAATTACCTTGTCTACCATGCGCATCACTAACATTTTTTTGGAGATTTTGCATGGAGTCTTTAATTTGTCATCAAATACAATGAATGAGAAGACATCACTGGATATTAATTCAATGTAAGAACAACTTTATAGCAGATTCTTGTTGCTGACTGCAAACATATATAGTGGTGCTCTGCCCTCCATGGCATCTCACGTCACCCTTAATTAACATGCCACCTTTGTCACGCCACCTTTGTCACTACCAGGTATTTCTGGATACTTAAACATTATCAGTGTTGTCATCAGTTGATGAAGATTAATACGCAAACCTATTTCACTTTTTGTTAGCAGCATCAAAGTTTGAATTGCCGCCTACTTTGTGAAGAGGTGATTGGGATGGGAAAAGGTCTGAAAGTTTTGCACCAATGAACCTGATGACATCAATGACACTTCTTGTACTGTTATTAGTGTCTGTAATTTTACGAATATCTTTTGGTGAGGTTTCAGGCACTATGGTTCCTTATACCTCATGATGTAATTGGATAAAGACATTTTTTGTTGATATCTCCTGGTTGATTTTGATTTTTAGCTCACATTTGGTATAACAATGTGAGATTATTGAATAAGCTGAAGTTGATGGTGTATGTATGTATGTATGTATGTATGTATGTATGTATGTATGTATGTATGTATGTATGTATGTACGTACAGTATGTCCGTCAACATCAAAAACACACAAACTGCTGCACGTTTCAGCGTGGTATTTTGGTGTGTGGATGCATCCTGGGCTATAGATGGGATTTGTTCAAATGAAGTCTGCATTACCAAAATTATGCAAATGAGCTTGCAAAATGTGAAAATGGTCAAGAATTCATAACTCAAGAACCGCTGTTTTGATTGCTTTGAAAATTTGTGTGCAAGTACCTTAGGTGAACTTTATACAGTTTTACGAATATTTTGAAGATATCTTTAATTTTGTATTTTTGGTCAAAAAATCTTAAAAAGTATTTTCCTTTTAAAGCCCCTGGACAGACAGCTATTATATTTGGTACACAGACGTACAGAGATAACAATAGTAAGATGTGTGGAAATTGTCCTGAAATATACAAATTTGTATTTCTAATACAATATTGTCTTTTTTGGTCGAGAAAACTTGTTTTCAAAATTACTGGTTTGATAGCTTTGTAATTTGGTATACAGTCCTGAAGGATATTATTAGATAAATTTTCTGCTCAAAGTTTTGGGAAACCCCAAAATTTGTATATTTTAGGTAATTTTCTCAGTTTGTGACCTTAAATGACCTACATTAACCCAGGATATGTTGTGAGACAGTTTCGAAGGCTGTGAACATAATTTTGTCATCTTTGGTATCAATTTGTAGGAAAATTTGATAGAGCTAGAAAGTAAAGCTGAGGCGAATGTTTTCATTGCAGACCAATGTTTGCAAGAACTGATGGAAATTTGGATCCAGGATAATTCCAGATGTTGTAATCACCGCCCACAGTGGAAGGCATTCACTATCTGCAACTAACTTAAGTGCTGTTTACATAAGAATGATGACAATCATCGCATTAATTAAAAAATTCCCAAGGTTGTAAATACATTTCCTGGCACCTGGTCTTATGTAATACCAAAGGGTGGAACATTTGATATTCAGGTGGGGGTAGGGTCTAGAAGATTGATGAGGTAGCATTACTTTTTTACCAGATCCTTGTACATTTTTTTGCCCACTCCAACCTTTTCTTTTATCAAGCCTTCTCTGTCTATTTTTGTTGTTGACATTTGCTTATGTATTGAGGATCTGCTTGTCCCATTGCTATAGAAGTTGATATGCATGTTCCTACCAAAGATGACCTCCAGTACCTAAGTTGGAGACCTTATTTGCTTTTGTCATTCTTGTTTTTCCCTGGTTTAAAAATTTCTTGGATGGACCAATTCAAACTGAATACGAGCACATAGCGTCCTTGGTGGTATTTTTAATTGGTTCAGGAACTGCACTTTGTACGTCAAACCCATATGCGAGCGCACATGCCAACACCACTGCCATTGTTTCTGTTTGTCTGTATGTTTGTGTATTAGTTATTAATGTATTTGTATGCTGGTTTGTATGTTTGTTTTTTTGGGGTTTATTTATTTATTCATTTGTTAGCTCCTCAGGTTTATTTACTGAGGAGCTATTAGAATTGAAAACCAGTATGGCAGCGTCAACTGTTACTTCCTTCTGTCGAGATTTGGCCAATTAACTTCCGTCTCTGTGTCCATGTGTCATGTGATAAACTGGTTGGGCCAATTAACTGGCTGTCAACTTCAATGTGGTTTTGTTACATAGGGATAACTATGGGAGCAAAGTTTTTAGACAAAATGTCACATGACCAGCCACTTCCTCTGTTAGTTGTGCACATACCTAATTCTGGACTTAATAATAGAGCTAGAGTTATGATTCTTGGTCTGTAGGGATAACTATGGGATACAATTCTTTTGACACAATGTCACGTGACCTTGATGACCTTTGACCTCAAATATCAGGTATGTAAGGGTGCCGAAAATCGACGAGTGCGGGGCCATGTGAGGGCAAGCACAATCGAAGTGCGAGCGAATGTGAGGGCTTGAAGTTAGGGCTCTAACAATCGAAGTGCGAGCGAATGTGAGGGCTTGAAGTGAGGGCTCTCGCAATCGAAGTGCGAGTGAATGTGAGGGCTTGAAGTGAGGGGCGCCATGAACCGATCAAAATAGAGCCCAGGCATATAAAAAAGAGAGTCAAAGTCGTTGACAACATTGAATAAAAACTTACTATCTCCCATACACAGTCGCGGCAAAACCTTGGCCGTCCGACCCAAATACCCAGGCAAAACCTCGAGCTACACTGTACTGCAACAAGTCACTTCCGTCTTTATCGTTAACCTTTTCGTGTTTGTTGTCATTGCATTTCAAATATCACAAATATCCTTTTTATTATTAATACATGCAACTCAAGCGAGCGATATTTCTTGGTACCTTGGAACGACCATGGATGTAGAAATCCATGGTACGACGAGCACAACTGATAAACATGTTCAGTCAAACCAGTTCACGACGTGGGCACGTGAACTCTGTGACCTTCATTTGAATATAGGGTCAAATTTAACGGCGTCGATATGAGCGAACAGCTATTACATTAAAAGTGCATGACGTCCCTCATTTTCAAACACTGTACACTGCATAAAAATATGAATGAGGCATTTTGTAATCTTTACATCCTTGAGTTTCTTTAAGAATATAATGTCCGGCTGATATTAAAAATCGGCGACTGACTGATCGGGCTCGGATAGCATATTCAAAGTGCTTGTCAAAGTGAAATCGAACGCTATATCATATGTGCGACAGGCAGAAATGTTAAAACAGGAGTCATCACCATGATGAGGTTATTCACTGTCAATTGACCTAGAAACGGGCCGAAAACACTTTCATGTAAACTTTTTTAACTTGAGACAAGCCCACCGGGCAATTATCCAAGTCGTTCAAAATCTCAATTGACGTCTCTCGACTCATACATATGAGCACTCTACTGAGCTCATTCTGTTTCGAAAAATTATTATCTTGTCTTATTGTTATAGAATTAATATGCCAACAAAGTTTAGGCAAGTCTAGCCATGGACGTATGTACGGCCATGGTACATCCATGGTCTGGCAAAGCCTCGGTCAAGGTAAGCCTTGCCACGTTTGAATATTGGGATCTGAAATGGAAGGCATGACGTCACAAGTCATATCATTAAAAATGGCGACAGGCGCTAGGCGACGATGAATCTTGCGCTCAATTCATTCGGTATAAACGTCAACAAATCCAAAGAGCTCATTGAGAGAATTGATATATCGGTGTAAGATCAAATCAGGATCTGATCCGGTAATGAAATTGACCAGTATTTAACCAAAGAGAAGAAAGACAAAGTCCGACTCGGCGATTAGCGTAAATGACGTCATTTTTCTTTCACAAATATGCAAATAAGCCTATACAATCTGTCAGCGTTGTCGACCGCGGATCATCCGGGTACTTGCGGGTTCTTACGTCATTTTTGCGTCACAGCGCTGTGGGGAGTTCGGATTTTTGAACCACCAAAGCAATATTCAAAGTTTCAATATACATAAATACCATAACTTTTAGTTCTGCTTTTTTCTACACTATATTTGTATCATTGCTCTCCTGTAGGCCTATCGTCTGATCTTCCATTCACCTGCTGACGGCACTCTGCGGTCGAGAATAAGCTCACAAGATGGATACAAAAGTCACAATAATGCACGGCCCAGAGTAGACTGGTCGCTTTTCTCGGCAGCTGAGTTGCGTTCATCCCACGAGCTACAACAGCCTATACAGTCTGCTGCGTGATGTTTAGTCCTTCGATTTGATACTTTATAATTATATGCCCACAGACATGCCCGGGCAAGTCTATAGGCCTAAAGGCCCGGCCGGAGTCCCTACAAGCTGCAATAACAGCACACATGCAACCATTGACGTAAAAAAGACGTCTATGCAACAAAATTTGTTTGAATGTCTGGTATAGTTAAGTGTCAGATGTCGCGCGCGTGTAGCAAACTTTAAATTGCGATCAGACAGATCATGGAGGTATACCAAAAGATTGAGTTAGCAACCCTTAATCTCTCAGCTGATCGAGGTTCGCACATTCTCTTATGACATGATCGAGTCATGGGTTACGTCGATGATCGAGTAGGCTAAGTCTAGAAGCTTATTCTTGTGCTTTCCGAGCATTGCTTTTCTATATTAACAACTTACAAGTATCACTTGGCGTATTCAGGTTTATTAGGCCGTGCAGTCGACATAAGTTTATAGGCCTAAGTCGGGGTAAGCTGTTACAGCCTATCGAATTCAGGTGTTTATTAGGCCTAATGTGTGGAGACGGGATGGTATTCAGAGATGTCGGCCACATTTAAGCTCGGCCAATGCCTGCCGCATCCGTGATCTAAGCCGGGCTAGGGGGTGGGGGAGGTGGGTGTGGGATGTGTGGCCAGCAAGCCAGGGTATTACTGCATTACATGTAACACTCTCGTGAAACACAAAGTCCTTTACCAGCTGGGCCATGCTTTGTCTTTCTACATATACTGCTCAGAAGTTTTATTTTTATTTTATGGAAGATCCGGAGCCTGCGCGGATGTTGTGCCATCCCGCGTTCATTCTACAGGCCTATAGAGCCTAGGCCTGCA
>LD357293.1:0-18556 GCA_001465055.1 Ptychodera flava
GTTGGTTTCTAGTACACCTTGGGTGGACCCAATAGACTGAAATTTTGGTAAGGGTATGCACAGGCCTTTGGCGAATCAATAAATTTGTTTTTCACCGAGCTGAAAGGTTGAAAGATGCGTCCGTCACTTTGGGACAAGCTAGATAATATGGCTAGTTTTCAATTGGATTCGAACCCACAACATACGGCATCAGTCGCCTAGCTGAGAGGCCACAGACGGAACCACTCGGCTAAATCTCCACTCCCAAAAAGAGTAGTTCAATAGCCGGCTAAGTTGTTACATTTTTCTGACTGAGACCGCTCAACACGTTGTAGAGTTCGTGAAGCACTCACGCACGCATGCTCACTATCATACATCGCACATACACACTTTATCGAAGCGAAGAAACGAATTTCATCGCTTTAACTAGGCGAACGATAACCTCGGGGACAATTCTGTCCACCAGCAGTGTTACCAACCCAGGAGAGAAAATACGGCTAGTTTTAAATGCAGTCAAACCCAGCTGTGCATAGAAATTTGCCATATTATGACTTTGTTCTGGAGACAACCGCCCGTGCGGTGGAACTTTGCAACAAAGTTTCCATATCTGAACTGACGTACTTTAATGACAGGCACAGTAAACGACGGTCAATAAAAATGCATTGTCGTTGATTTTTGATACACCCTTGGCCACTTTAGTGTTGATCAAGGCTACTTGATACAGACAGAAATTCTGCTTGTGCAAATGCAAAATCAGCTCTGTCTGGGGTTGTAAATGAGAGTTTAACGATTGGCACCCTGTGTTCAAGATTGAGATACAATGTAACATTGCCATGCACTGGTTCATGTACAAGTCTTGTTTATTTCGATTTCCCCAGACACACTGTCTGCACTGGACATACAATTTTACTTGATGCTATAGCAGTGAGCTCATAAAAGTGTGTTGCCTCTATAAACTAATTATCGAGTAGAGACTTTCATGAATGGAAGTGGTATCTTGTGTCTCAATCGTCAGCTCTCTTTTACAACCCTTGGCAGGGCCTGTTTTGTCTTTATACAAGCAGAATTTCTGTCTGTATCAAGTAGCCTTGATCAACACTAAAGTGGCCACGGGTGTAATAATGTCTCAATCACAATGACACGGAAATTATGCCTCCTCCCAACAGAAGGGCCATGATTTAATTTTAGCCCTGCTTCAGTATGTCTCAGTGCTGAAAGGGCCATATTGTTGTCATGTTGTCATGGCGACTTTTAAAATTTGCATACAACTGTGAGAGTGGAACGGGTTGTTTATAGGTCACAAAACTTTTGAGTCCCACTGTGGTCCATCACACCTGTTTCCTTGGGCATTAAAGGTGTGCAAGTATACACATCAAAAGAATGGAAAATTCTCTTGATGGGCAGAACCTTGTAAAATAGCCCTTTCTTGTCTGGTTAATGAAAAACGATACCCCTGATCTAAAATATGCGAGGGCTACCAGCCAGTGTCACCGGGCTACCAACTTCAGAATATGGTTGCCCAAGTGGACTACCAGGGAAAAAAAGTTAATTTAGAGCCCTGGGCAATATAAAACATGAAACATTTAACTTGTAATATTTCCCCTTATCTCTTGCCTGCTGGGTTAAAAAAATGTTTAAAGGTATACAGTGACCATGTTCAAATTTAGCCATTGCTACCATGGAAAGGGGAGATCTAGCTAATCATCAAAATCATAGAGTTTATGGGGTCACGCCAGGTCACACAAGAAATAATGTACCACTACATGGCCATAATTTTACTCTAATTAAACAATCAGAAATAATTTGTCTTCATTATTCTTCCTGAAATGAGGCAAAGAAATAAAAATAAATTATTCTAAAATGAACATTATTATACGTCGTTAGTTATAAATCAATAAAATAAATAAGTACCAGTGAATTATGTTTTAAATAAAACAAAAAAAACTGTGCGCTACTGTTACTGCTTGTGATAAATATGATGGTACATTGGGTGATAAGGTTAGGATACTAGTAGATTAATTTCAGGACATAAAATTAATATGAAGGCATAAACTTAATTCGATAAATGCATAATATGTTAGTAATCTACTATATAACACCTATTTGAGATGACTGCATGAAACACAATTAAAAATGCTTGAAAAATTATTTCAGGTCTATGTAAAATTAATTCTAACACACTTAAATTAACGGAAAACATAATTTTGACCAAAATGGCCCCAATATACATTATCTTTATTATTCTTTCTAGAATGAAGGCAAAGAAATTACAATTATTATTAGTATTAGTATTGAACAAAAGTTGTTACTTTGAAATCCATAAAATAAATAAAAAACGGTGAATTATGTTTTAAGATAGACCCTCTCGAGGGTCTATGGTTTTAAATAAAAAATTGTGGTTACCGAAATGGTTACTATGGCAACATAAAACGAAAATGAACATGGAGTTCATGCTGTTATAAATACACTTAGGAGAGCATTTGCATGGTAACTGCGATTACTTTTAATGGACTTGGGAAAATAATTTAAATTTTAAAACGCAAATAGGTTACTATGGAAACACAGGGCAGTAATAAATGGGTATCATATTTTGTCTTTCTAACCCGAAATAACCCTTTGGTATAATACTTCTGTTGATTACTGGATTTTTACACTGGATATTTGGTCTTTCTAACCCAAAATATTTCTTTGATATAACACATTCTGTTGATTCCTGGATTTTAGATGGAATCTTTGAAAACTGGTAATTTTTACTCTTGAATGGTTGCCATGGAAACGTTTCACATTAAAATGAGTGATTTTTTTGATGTTCTAAGCAGAAACACCCTTATTATCAATTTTTATATCGACCAATAGTTTCTTTAATAGGAATTAGGGAAAAAGTAACATTTTCGATCCCAGAATAGTTACCATGGCAACTCGAAACATTAAAATAAGTCTGGTTTTTGTATTTTCTGGCCCGAACTCCCCCCGCTAGATAATTTTCATATCAATCAAAGTAACTTTTCATTGGATATTAGAAAAAATGAAATTTTCAACCCCTAAAATGGTTACCATTGAAACATGGGGCAGTGAAATCGATATCATATTTGGTCTTTTAGACCCAAAATACCCTTATAGTGAAAATTTCACGGAAATTGAACCTATTCTTATTCGCGTTATTATTTCTATATAATACTTATATTAATTATATTAATTATTATTATTACAAGTTTAGGGGCTATAAGTATTATATAGAAATCTAATAACAGTTCATTGAAGCTGTGTAGAAGTTCTGAAAAAGAAGTGTTGTATATTTTAATTTTGTCAATAGGGGTGACTTCCAATTGTTTTACGTGCAGCGCAGAATTATGCATTATACTGTACGGAGAGAGGGGGATATCATTAAGCCAAGGGGTAATTAAATGCTTGTCGGAAAAGTGACACTAAGCAGTTTACGCAATACCAGCAGGCCTAGACTTTTAACTTTTGTGCGAACTTTATTGATACACGTTCAATCGGTTCAATTTAATTTTGTTTTTAGTTTTCTTCCATCAAAAGTCACGACTATGAAAAAGATTTCCGATATAAATTAACAATCTCTCTCTCTCTCTCTCTCTCTCTCTCTCTCTCTCTCTCTCTCTCTCTCTCTCTCTCTCTGCAGTGCTATGCTGCGACCACCGAACGAATATTCCCCATCCCCACCCCAACTCTAACATAACGTATCCTGTACTAATTCTTTCATAAACGTATCAATGCACCAATGTACAATGGATTCATGCTGTTGTATAATTTAAAACTTATTCAGACTTACTTCGTAAGCGTCATATTGGCATTGCAGAATAAACATTTTTTCTGCATTTCGCATGTTTCGCCCTAGCAGTGTAATCTGGCAGAGACCCTGCGATTCACGTTCTTCTCTGTCGGAACACGCGCGCCCTTCAGAGACGCGACGCGAATCCCAGAGCATGCGCTATTGGGAGTGCGTGGCGTGACATTAGAACGTCTCCGATCTCGCGCTATCGTGTCGTTGGAATGTTGACAGAAACTGGAATTACTGCAGAGAATACTTTTCAGGATATCACATGTGAGTGTCTAAGGTACCAAGAAGGACGTTTAGGAAATCCTTTCAGAAAGTTCACGCCGCCTGTAGCCATTTTGTGGAGTATAAGCTTATAAGCTTACGTAGCTCAGCACTGCAGAGTATACAGTATTTCTACTGACGGTACTGTACATATTGCCGGAAGATATGCGATAGAATTTTGCGTTTCACGTCGTTCAATCATTCAGAAGGAAATGCCACCCTTCTCCAAACTTTGAAAAAAACAGGGTGAAAGACTTTGGAATGCTACACTACAGTTTTTGAGAACTCATGGACCGTGGTTTTATTCAACAATCGAGAGGGCTAGGGTGAGTCGAATTTTTTCCTATGTCCATGTAGCATTTGTGCAAAAATATGCGAATCCACAGGCCTTTGGCGAATCAATAAATGCGTTTTTCACCAAGCTGAAAGGTTGAAAGATGCGTCCGTCACTTTGGGACGAGCTAGATAAATGCAGTCAAACCAGGCTGGGCACAAAAATTTGCCATATATGACTTTGTTCTGGAAATTACGAAGACAACCGGCCGTGCGGTGGAACTTTGCAACAAAGTTTCAATATCTGAACTGGCATACTTGAATGACAGACACAGGAAACGATGGCCAATAAAAACGCATTCTCGTAGCATTTTGATAATAATGTATCAATCACAATGACACAGAAATTATGCCTCCTCCTGACAGAAGGGCCATGGCCTATTTTTAGCCCTGCTACACTATGTCTTAGTGCTGAAAAGGCCATGTTGTTGTCAGGTTGTCATGGTGACTTTTAAAATTTATATACAACTCTGAGGGTTGAACGGGTTGTTAATGGGTCACAAAACTTTGGAGTCCCACTGTCGTCCATTATACCTGTTTCCTTGGGTATTAAAGGTGTGCAAGTATACACATCAAAAGACTAGACAATTCACTTCATTGGCAGAATCTTGAAAAATAGCCTTTTTTTGTCTGGTTAACAAAAAAAATACCCCTGATCTAAAATATGCATGGGTTACAATCCACTGTCACTGGGCTACCAACTTCAGAAAATGGTAGCCCAAGTGAACTACCAGGGAAAAAAGTTAATTTTGAGGCCTGGGCAGTATTAAACATGAAACATTTAACTTGTAATATTTCCCCCTTGTCTTGGCCTGCTGGGTTTAAAAAAAATGTTTAAAGATATACAGGCACCATGTTCAAATTTAGCCGTTACTACCATGGAAAGGGGAGATCTAGCTAATCATAAAGTTTATGGCCAGGCCAGGTCACACAAAAAATAATGCACCACTACATGGTCATAATTTTACTTTAGTTAAACAATAAGAAATAATTTGTCTTCATTATTCTTCCTGGAATGAGGCAAAGAAATCAAAATAAATTATTATAACATGAATATTACTACGTTGTTCATTATAATATATAAAATAAATAAGCACCAGTGAATTATGTTTTAAATAAAAAAACTGTGCGCTACTGTAACTGCCTGTGATAAATAATGGTACACTGGGTGATAAGGGGAAATTGGTTCATAAAATTAATTGAGATACTAGTAGAATTAATTTTAAGCACATAAAATTAATTTGAAGGCATAAACATAATTCGATGCATAATGAGTTAGTACTGTACTATATAACACCTAGCCTATTTGGGATGACTGCATTAAACAAAATAAAAAAAAATTCAAAAATTATTTCTGGTCTATATAAAATTAATTCTAACAAACTAAAATTAACAGAAAATATAATTTTGACCTGAATGGCCCCAATATACATTATGTTTACTATTCATCCTAGAATGAAGGCAAAAAAAATTACAATTATTATTATTATTATAGAACAAATTTCTTAGTTGTTCCTTGGAAATCCATTAAATAAATAAAAAACAGTGAATTATGTTTTAGCATAGATCCTCTCGAGGGTCTATGGTTTTCAAAAAAAACCCTGTGGTTCCAAAATGGGTACCAAGGCAACATAAAACAAAATGAACATGGAGTTCATGCTGTGATAAATACACTAAGGAGAGCATTTGCATAGTAACTGGGATTACTTTTAATGGAATTCGGGAAAAAAAATTGAAATTTTAAAATGCAAATAGGTTACTATGGAAACACAGGGCAGTAAAAATTGATATCATATTTTGTCTTTCTAACCCAAAATAACCCTTTGGTATAATATTTCTGTTGATTACTGGATTTTTACACTGGATATTTGGTGTTTCTAACCCATAACATCACTTTGATATTACACATTCTGTTGATTACTGCATTTTAGGTGAAATCTTTAAAAAACTGGTAATTTTTACTCCTGAATGGTTGCCATGGAAACATCTCACATTAAAATTAGTGTGATATTTTTTGGTGTGCAAACCAGAAAAACCCTTATGATCAAAATTTTACATCAATCAATCGTTCTTTAATAGGAATTCGGGAAAAAGTAACATTTTCAATCCAAAAATAGTTACCATGGCAACTCGAAACATTAAAATAATGCTGTTTTTTGTATTCTCTGACCCGAACTCCCCCACTAGATAATTTTCATATAAAATCAAAGTAACTTTTCATGGGATATTAGAAAAACTGAAATTTTCAACCCCTAAAATGGTTACCATGGAGACATGGGGCAGTGAAATCGATATCATATTTGGTCTTTTCGACCCAAAATACCCTTATGGTGAAAATTTCACGGAAATTGAACCTATTATTATTCGCGTTATTATTTCTATATAATACTTATATTAATTATATTAATTATAAGAAGAAGAAGTTTGATTTTCCACTTTTTCAGGGTCCCTACACTGTGCAAAATGCTTTATATACAACAATATCTACACATACATTAATTCTGTACATGTGTGAAATACGTTCAGTATACACGTACGTATAGTAATAAAATGCAAAACTACATTGTACACTAAGTGTGCAAACATCTTCATTACATATACACATGATCTGCATAGAAAAAGTCTACGCATATCAACGTGTTGGAATGATCCACATACAAAGAATTACGCTACCTGTAGTTAGTAGTGTGTTCCATATGCGTGAATATACGTAATTATATTATATCATGCTACCATGCGCCATTCTGATTGGAGGAGAGCTCATTCCATCGATGCTAAAATACTGGTTTAGCACTGATAACAGTGCTAAAACGGGCCCCTAAACCAGCATTTTAGAAAATTGCCCAGTGGGTGCATTTGAACGTACCTGACTAAACCAGAGACCCTCGAGAAAGACCGAACAGTCCACTTTTTTTCAAAGACCGAATTTCGATACACTGATAAAGTGTGGGTCTGTAACTCACCTCTTGGTGTAAATAAGTTGGGATCGATGATAAAAGACATCTCTGAAGCAGCACGTTTGGCGTATGGTGCACACAAATTATTAGGGCGACAGTGCACCGTGCACTTTGCTTGATTTTGCGGGAGTCTAGACGTGATATATCCTAGTACCGCTCTTTAAAATGAAGATAGTATTCGTTCATACACAAATAAATTGACACTTCCTCACAGTAACGGTATGTCAGGTATTATTTACCAAAGTTTGGGCTATAACAGATCGGGATGTCCTAACGATGTAGACCAAGAAGTTCAGAATAACAATGGGATGACTCCTGGCGACTGCGACGATATTTGACATCAAATGCAACGAGGAGAGTCAGCGTCCAGCTCTCCTTGCATTGGGCAACAGACTCAGAATCTGCACAACTGTTCATCATAGTTGCAGTCATCGCAAGTCTGGATTATTTTAAAACTGCTTGTTTTCTGGTACAATTAACGTCCAACTTATCCATCAAAAATAGATCCTGTAACTTCACTGCGCCACCACTGAATGTCGCGACGGTATGGGGAACAGAATGAGACAAATCTATTTTTAGTATGCCAAAAAAGCCAGGACTATTGTTCTTATGTAAATTTACGAAAAAAATGTAACTTTTTTCTTTTGATTTGAACTCTTGACCCATTTTCTGTGTGAGTGCAGCAGGTATTTTTTGACAAGTATCGTTCGTGTTGCATGCAAATAAAATGCAATGTCGATATGGACCTAATGCGTATTTATCGTAGGATACTGTGTGCCTGTACGGAATCCCAACTTATAAAAATGCTTGGTCTCGGGCGCAGAATTTCCAACGTTCGACCTCTCAGACGTCCGTTTTCTGCATTTGGCGCATAGAGTGATGAAAATACCCAAGTAAGACAACAAATAAACGCAAGTTGATATAATATAATAGCAATAACCCACTTCGCAGTCGGGTATACACTCGATTTTGGTACAATTCGCTCCATATAGCACTCGCCTATCGGCTCGTGCTATATGTCGCGCATTGTACCAAAATCTCGTGTATACCCTCCTGCGGCGGGGGTTATTGCTTAAATATACTGAACGTATATCAAGCATTTTTTCCAGTGCTAAATCTCTAACGATAAGCTTCAGGTACCAAACTCATAGCCCTTGAGGATTAATTCTTTCACAGAATCAAATTCTGAAGTCTGCACTACTAAAAAGTGAATGTAAATTTCTCTGGCTTTACCAACACAAGAATAGACCAGGACTTCCTTGGCCAATTCAGACTCAAAGCAATGGAAGGAGGCAGTAACCTCAAATATTTAGTGATGTCAAAATGTTTGAAGCGGGGAAGTGTTCGGACTGTCCAAGCTCTAAATGTTTCATTTCTACCAGTAGAAGATGTTCTTCTAAATGTCTCTCCCTTCCTTTTCCTCTCTCTTTCTCTGTTTGTCTTTCAGTGTAATTCTTTCTCTCTCTCTGTTGTCTTTCTTCAATTTGTAATTTTTCATGCCTACCCTTTCTTTCATTTGTAATTCGTTTCTTTCATTTATAATTCTAGTTTTTTAAGATCCAAATTTGCCTGGATTTCTATTTTTAAGTTCAAAATTAGATTCAGGCTCATAATCTTTCAAGGCGGATTCTACAAGTAGGCCTGAATAAACTAAATGTTTCGCAATATTGTACTGTATATCACTCTTTGTTATCATTATTATCACTCTTCCAGGAAATTGACCAGTGTAATTAGTTTTTGTTTTCTGAGGGAATCAAATGTGTCCGGATCAACGTCCTCTATAAATTTGTCTGGCTTGAATTCTGCTATGATAAAGACTCGCTGAGTTCACACAATATACAGTATTTTGGTATAGACTGGCAAACTTTTGTCATACGGCTCAAAATGTTCGTATCCGGGAAAACCCGCAATTTTGTTACGTGAGAGAAAACAAACAAAAACGGTGAACTCAGCATTTTTCTTTTAAAACGATTTTTTGCGAAAAGTAAAACTAATCACCAAGTCAAGGGATAAGGTACAAACTATAAAAGTTTACGGGCTACTTATCTCAGCTGGCACTGGGCTCCAGAGTCAGACAGTGAGACAGGCTTGCATGCTTGAGGTTGCGCAAAGCCCACAAATAAATCCAGCGTTCCTGTGAAGATATTGAAAAGTCTTGAATACTGCTGGAGTTTCCAAAATCTTAAAATAACAAGTCGGAGATACGATCCCAAATGTCTGACTGGAAAAACTGCAGTCCCCTATTTATACTTAGCGGTTATATAAGAGAAAATAAGAATAATCTAGAACTTCTACTGATAAGCAAATTACTGCTCTAAAAATATGTACACTTGTGACTAATTTGATTTCCGCAAAGTTGTACACATGACATTGACTTTTAGTTCATTAAGAACAGAGACCTTACGAATTTTCTAGATTAATTAAACTCAGGTCATGGTTGTGGGTGAAAATGGCCTACATAACATATTGAGACCAGATCTTGAAGCAGTCGACAAGTCGTAAAATATAATCGTCAAACAATCAAAAACTTGATATCCGCGTGTATTGACCACTTTTGCATTTTGGGACCCATATGTAGATATACTGTACCATTTGCCTAATTATCTACATGTTATGCATATTTTATTAGTATGATAGAGATTTAGGACTTAAATCATACAATCGTTTTTCTCTACAACAAAATGAGGAATAATACCATAGAATATTCTGTTTTTAACTTCAGTTTTGAATAAAAATATAATGTATCACACATGAGTTAAAACCGTCAAGTAGAATCGGTAACACATCCAGTAAAATTATGAACAAATAGCAATCCACAGGTATTCATTCGACCTACCCTTGATGCATTCCACGTATTGAAGCCATCTGAGTTGCTTCATCGTGATCTGAGGAGACGTTTCTACACGTTTCTGTCGCATTTGCTAAAATAATATTTGGGATAAGAAATAAAATAAACTTGGTCCTTGTCAACTTACAGTTATTTTTTTATGCGTACGTTATACAGCAACACGTGTACACACTAATGAGGCTCTGATGTGGACAACATCATTCTTTATGGCAGTCATTCTGTTTATTAATGTTTATCAAATCGATGTAGGCATACAAGTATTAAATAAATTATGACTGTAAAGTTTGTGTGATCTCGTAGTAAAAGCATACTTTAAGACAAAGAGTCATGAAACTGCAATTTTAGCTCACGTGTGTAAACACTTGGGCTAATGTCATAGCGATGGCTGTCTGTCTGTCCGTGTGTGTGTGTGTGTGTCTGTTTACACGATAACTCAAAAACGCCTGAACGGATTCAATTCAGATTTGGTACACAGGTACCATATGCTACTTGCAAGAACTGATTAGATTTTGGTTAGTGTGGCTTGCATATTAATGAAGTTATGCAATATCGTTTTTTTCCGTACAATGGTTTCCCTATGGAGACAGTAATGACAGTGTAGACATATATCAAGAAATACTGCACAAAATTTCATGAAACGTTTCACAGATGAAAATATAAGAACGTTATGATGATACTGTGAGTGTCATGTCAATTATCTTCTCATTTGCATATTTAATGAACTTTTGTTATTGGTGAGATAACTCTGAAATTCCTGCACCAAACTTGATGATACTTGCAACAAATATTGATCTGATATATATCTAATTATACTTAGAAGCATTACGCAGTGTCAAGTTAATGAATAGCTCATTTGCATATTTTATGAAGGTTTGTAATTAGTCATATAACTCCGATATAACTTCACAAAATGTGATGATATCTGCTTCAGATACTGATCCGACTGATATCTAACTGTAGTGTAAAGCATTAAGTAGTGTGAAATTAATTAAGGGTTCATTTGCATATTTAATGAACTTCGTAATAAGGTAAATAACTCTGAAATTACGGAACCCAAGTCAGTGAAATTGGGTACAGATATTGTTTTGATAAATATCTAATTGTACTGAGAAGAATTTGGCAGTGTCAAGTTAACAAATAGGTCATTTGCATATTTTATGAAGTTTTGTAATTAGTGATATAACTCCAAAATGACTGCACCAGATGTGATGAAATGTGCTGCAGATACTGATCAGACAGATATCTAATTGTGGAGTAAAGCATTTAGTTGTGTGAAGTTAATTAAGGGTTCATTTGAATATTTAATGAACTTTGTAATTAGTGATATTACTCCAATATTACAGCGTTAAATTTGATGAAACTTGCTACAGATGTTGATCTGATAAATATCCAATTGTACTGAAAAGCATTGAAGAGTGTTAAGTTAATAATTAGCTCATTGGCATATTTCATGAAGTCTTATAATGAGTCATATAACACTGCATGAAAACGCAATAATACAGATAAATTCACATTAATGAATTGACTGTATTATTGAATAATACACGTGAATTCACATGAATCCACGTGAATACAGGCTTGCTGAATACAAGCAATGGATTAATGACTGTATTCACCTGTATATGCACTCTTCAGCTAAAATACAGGCAATAATCCATGAAAATACAATAAGTATTATTGGCTTTTCATGCAGTGTAACTCCGAAATAACTGCATCAAATGTGATGGAAACTGCTGCACATACTGATACGACAGATATCTAACTGTGTTGTAAAGCATTTAGTAGTGTAAAGTTAATTAAGGGTCCAATTGCATATTTAACAAGCTTTGTAATTAGGTATATAACTCTGAAATTTCGACACCAAAATTTTGTGAAACGTGCTACAGATATTGATTTGATAGATATTTTATTGTGCTATGAATCATTGAACAGTGTCAAGTTAATTTAGGGTTTATTTGCATATTTAATGAACTTTGTAATTAGTGACATTACTCTAAAATTACAGCATTAAATTAAATAAAACGTGCTACAAATGTTGATCTGATGGATATCTAATTGTCCCATAAAGCATTGAGCAGTGTCAAGTTAATGAACAGCTCATTTGCATATTAAATAAAGTTTTGTAATTGGTGATTAAACTCTGAGAGTACTGTGCGAAGTTGAAAAAACCTGCTACATATAGTGATAACATATATCTCATTGTTCTGTGAAGCGCACTACTATTAATGAACCTGCTGTAAAGCACGTGAGCATATTCAGTTCATATCTGGTATTGGTAACCAGAAAAGAAGATCACATCAATGTTTTGTGACCTTCGGTTTTAAATTATTTTAAAACTTACTTTTTGTATTGTTGATAATAAGTATATACCCTTTCTGAAGCAATAGTGCAATGTATTAAAAAAGTAGAATCAGCGATGTAAAATATATGATAAGCAATACAGATTGTAGAATATGTGGATATTTCCTCAGAATAAAAAAAAAAATATTACGATATTACTAAAAGCAAATACACGACTGTCTTTGAAAAAGGCCGTAATTTTTGAATTTGACTTGGCTAATTTCATTTCTCATATTGTTACATACTGTTGAAGGTTTCAAGACAAGAAATCGACCTTTCCAAGCTTTAAATTCTCTATTGGTTAATAACCCCACAACCCCCGTAAATGATATATTTTCCGAAAGCATAGATATAGGGGAACATTTTTGTTACCATAGTGTCACCATTGTTTACATAACTATCACGTGATAGGTAATTTGCATAACCTTTCAAAAATCGGTTTTCCCTGTGCTTTGTTTCAATGCTTTGAGATATATGGCTGAAATTTGTGTGAGTGCAAGCTGTCTCAAGGATCTTTAAAAGTGTGTCTCAGAAATTTTTTAAAACCTTCTTAAACAATTTTATGCCAGAAAAACTTCCAGAGCAGCAAATTTAACTCTAGTTGATTTCTTTAAAATTGCGCTTAAAAAAACAAGGCAAGATATAAAAAATCTAAGACACACTTTAGAAAAGCGTTGTGTCAGCTTGTATTCCAGCAAGTTTGAGTAAGATATTTTGAAGTATTGAGACAAAACATAAAGAAAACCGATTTTTGAAAGATTATGCAAATTACCTGTCATGTGATAGTTATGTAAATAATGGTGATAACTTGTATTCACAGCCAATGATAAAGTAATGGGTGCTTTTTTGAAAAAAATGTTATAAGCGCGGAGTTGATTCAGAGTATGCTATTGCAGGTTAAATAGGAAACTTGGGGGAGGCATTAAGATATTATTCAGTATAATTTTCATAGTCAGCTTTTCAGTTTATGAAATTTGCCATTACTAGACTACCCATCGATCGTGAGCCCCTACTGTCACACACACACCATGTCTTTTTTTCTTTATCCAAGACGATGCATATTCCATCGCAAGATCGCTGGAAGGATACCATTAAAATGTTCGCCAACAAAAACACCATAGCTTCCTTTTTCTGAAAATATTGAGAAAGACCACTAAACTTTATGACAAGTATTTCAGTAAGCAACATTGTATCGTTGGTTAATGCAGTTATGGAAGACACAAGAAACCATTCATTAATATGTTACTAATTTCAGAATGTGAGAAGGAGATGTACGGAGATCAGTGCATGCAAAAATGCCAATGTGATATGGATAACGCAGTGTTTTGTGATCACCATAATGGCACATGTCATTGCAAAGCTGGATGGATTGGAAAAACATGCGAACAAAGTGAGCTTTTACGTTACAAAAATAATTCCATTTTGCATTAGTTAATCGTATGAGCCGAAAATTAATCAGTTTGTGTTCTCAAACCCCATGAGCAGCTGACGCAAGCAAACAGTTTTCATTAAAGAGTTAATATTGTCAAGATTTATAGCATCTGAAAGGTAACATGACAGAGCCGATCGCTCCAGAAGGTTTCCATGTTGAATGAACAACATATTACCTCGTTCCTTTCCATTATAGCCCTGGTTAAAATGTGCATTAAAAGAAAATACACTCCAACTAATGATTGTGTTTCCTTTGGTGAAATCTACCTTGATGTAACTTTAAGGGAAATCCATAAAATGTAATTAATAAGCACTGAAGCATTATATTTTCCTACTTTCAGAGTGTGAGCAAGGGATGTTTGGAGATAATTGCATGCAAGAATGCCAGTGTGATATGGATAATGCAGAGTCATGCGATCACGACGACGGTACATGCAGGTGTAAGCCCGGATGGATTGGATCGACATGTGATCAAAGTGAGTTTTAGCCTGACAGAATATTTACATTATTCTGTAGTATTAGCTCAAGTTGTTGTAATTGATGCTCTTCCTGGCTACAGTAGTCCAAAAGCAAGGTAAATCCAGGTGTAAATTCGTGGAAAGGTTACAACTATATACGGTGATCTCTTCAAAGAAATTGTCAATCGGGTGATTATTGTGACGTCTGAGATTTTGATAAAAAAGAACTTGAATCGTGTATTGGACGATGAGATGCGCTTGCTTCACCAGAATGATCAGAAGATTTGCAAAATCTTCCTGCATTGCATTACATTACATTATAATTTTTTGTAGCTTGTCGTGAGGGATGGCATGGTAACAACTGTAAGGAACGCTGCATGTGCGCTGCAAGCACAACGATACACTGTAACAGACAGAATGGAACCTGTCACTGTGTGAAAGGATGGAGGGGGTCATACTGCAGTGAATTGATGGGAGGTAACATTATAGTTTCATTAATTTGATGAATGTTTTAACGGGTTGGAAACTAATAAATATTAATTTTGCAGGAGGTTAACACGTTAATTCTTCTACCCGGGAAGATAATGTCACATATTTATTCTATACATCTGTTATGGTTATGGTATGGTTGCCTTTAAGACCTATCACTCAAATACAGTTTTGTTTTCAAGCTGTGACTGATAATTAAAATACATATCTCTCAAACATTAGCATCGTCCAATCAGTCGCCGACATAAAAAAAAAAACAAAACCCAAAAACTGGAAAAGGTGTCCATCGTCTACAATGTTCTACGGTATGATACAGCTATAATAATGTAGCATTTCTCGGACAAGTAAATTACTCGTGCGCAAGATGTACTGACCTGTAATTCAAGATAAATATTAGTTCAGAGATTTGTTTTGCAACTTTTTATTTGATAAAGGTCGCACTGCATTTCAAAACAAGACCAAGAGTAAAGATGCTGAAGGCGAAGCAAGTGATGCAATATCGAATACGGTTTTGACAACTTGGATTTCCATCTTGACTTTGGTCATGGCAGTTTTAATAATAGTTGCACTTTTCATCCAAAGAAGCTATTTTAAAAGGTAAGTTATAATATTTTATAAAAAAGAATGGGCCCATGCCAAACATCTAATAAGCAACGATAGCATAGTGGTTTGACGTAATAAACCCGACGCACCACATTAAAGATAGGCTTTTCTCATATTTCGTATCACATTTTGTTGTTGGTCATCAAACTCTTCTTCAGATCTGCAAATTCATAGTTTTAATCTTTGTCTTTTCCAACAGTAACGCTTTTTACTTGTTAAAATTGGTTTCGACATTACATTCAGAATTGTATTTCCCTACAATAAAACAATACAGCATGTACACTTAGAGTATTATTCATTATATTATATCCATATTCAGGTAGAATGCACCTACAGCATATATATTTGGACTCTCAAAGTTTTTAAGATTCTGTTATCATATACCACTTGTGGGGTTAAATTTAAAGCTCTTGGCGTAAGAAACATTTCAAAGGCTTAGTTTTTTGAAATTCGAAAATTATATTTTTTTCAATAGACTTAACACAGGGATTGCAACCATTTTTAATTTCAAATACCCGTAAATCCTGGGTTATTTGTTTCGCTAGTACCAAATTGTGCATGGTGAGCCCCATTTTTATTCTTGATTTTGAAAGACAATAGTTAAACGATTCCTGAAGGAAGATTTTAGTAAAAATTTAAATTTTTTACTTTCGAGGTGCATACCACCTTAAGCACCATTTCAGATAGGTTTTCTTTATAATAACAATGAACATAAATGATTCCATAAATCAAATGCAAGTAACTCAGATTAGATGAGTGGGTGTTTAAGGTCGAATTCACCTTGAAAACAGGCATTCAGGCTCTAATGTTTATAGTACTTGTCTTGTCTGCTATCGTAATGGAAGCCTGTTAAGCAAATAAAACATGCATTGCCCTCTTCAAAATTTTAGATCTAGATGCAATATAGATGTAAAATATTTCTTGAAAATTTTACAGTAAAGCTCGCTTTCTATTAATGCCTCAGGCACTTGTTCTTCTGCTCTAGGGAGGTTTTGGAACAGTCATATAAATACAAAATATACTCATCAAGTATCAAGGATTAATTAGAGCACTTTTACAAGTCAATGAGACGTAAACTTGAACGAGAACTGTAGGCCGAAGAGAAAAACGCAAACACGATTTGAAAATTCAAGAAATGGAGTTAAAAGTGAAAGAAACTTCACATGACGTTGATCGTCAGTTCAATTATTTGACTGCTTAACTCCCTAAGTTCAAATAAGGGTGATAATGTTGATACACATTTGCGTACATTTGAGAGGCCAGCTCGAACGTACAGTTGGCCTAAGAGGATTTTGCCAAAGAAATTAGCTCAGACTCTTGTTCAAATGACCCAGGACGCATAATCTAGTTTAAAAGAAGACGAAGCCGTAGATGATGATAAGGTCCAGGTGGCTTTACTTAGGAAATATTAGTTCACCAGAGAGTCATATTTAGTTAAAGTTAGAGCTTGCAGATATACAAATGAAGAGACATTCCCTATATGTTGTGATATTGTTGCCAGTACTTTTGACCACCGGATGGAAACAAGTGGAATTGTGTTCTTAGGTGAATACAAAAAGTATGTGTGAACTTTTCATGATGGAGCAATTAGTTTAGTCGGAGGAGATATGTCCTGAAAACTTTAAAGAATCGATAAAACTTGGTTATGCATATAAATCTGCTCATACTGGCGCTGCTAGCGATCATACTGGGCGGAAGAGAGGTTTCAAAAACGTTAACACTGAGGCGACGGGTTCCCACAAGGCCGGTCTCACGTTTCCATGTTTGTCGGTCGGCAGCTGTCAGTTTGAGCAGTTATGGTCTGAACTACCCTGAGCTGACATGTGATCTTTACTGTGTTGATGTATTCGAGGTTCGTACAGCCTAGGGAGCCGTATGTAAATGTCGAATACTATTTGCATGATAAAAAATATTTTTATTACGCATTTGCGAGATTACAGACCGGGGAAATTGACTGTTAGCTACTCAGATGCATTTTTCATCACGACTCGCTCTCTGCCAAAACAGGAACTGCTCTGGCTGAGACCTTGTCTTGCGATCGTCCAATGCAATCATCGTTGTAACTCGATCTTTACCCCAAACGCAAACGTGTTAGACTCAATCATTCACTTCACACAACCACACACAAAAGTACATCATACTCACCGATAGTTTGCGAGTGAATGTTTTTTTTATTTCCATGTCAACTCTGTAATAAAGGGTTGTAATACCGAAAAATGTTCAGTCCGTGCATAGTCAAGTTCTGCGGTCCTCTGCAAATGGCATTCACACATTGTGCTCTCGCCAGCAGGCTTGTCTGTACCGTGGATGACACAGTGGTAACTGGCAAGTGAGGCAACAGTTGATTGTCTCATGAACACGATTGGGACTAGTTCCATGGCCTACTATCCGTCCTGCACGTCGACACATCACGCAACTACGTCTTCCGTCCGGATTGCGACCCATTCGATGACCAACTCTTTCCACATTGGTAGGAATGAGACGTGGTGCCGTCAGACTAGTTCCTCTTGGGGGACGTTGCCGAGATGAGAAATTACCGATCAGCTGTTTTGCTACTTGGGCGCGAATCATGAGCTGGTGTCTGTATCTCGATCCACTTTGACCGTATCCATGAACTGATGCCATGTTGTGGAAAGCGTTTATGGATGCCTTGTTCAGCTCGTGGTAAAACACAGCTCTGTGCCACCGTGGCAATGATTGACCTGGCGTGAAGTAAGCAAGCGGTTGATTGGTCAAGTCAACACCTCTTAAGTACTGATTGTACACTACAGCAACGTTTGGGCATAGTACTTCAATTCGTTCAAAAGCACCGGTTCTTTTATCTTTACATTGGCGCCTCACTAGCGCTCGATTCGGTCTTCGTGCAGAGACTGCCGTGCTCATAAATTTCACCATTTTTGTGTCTTTCCAGGCACATACTGTCATTGCGCCGTCTTGAAATACCGAGAAACTACCACGTGGCCATCGCTTTTCATCGTCAGCATCAGGCGGTACGACTTGTGAGTAGTAAAGAGTATGTGTACCTTTGGGATTATCTTGTTTTTTCCTACAAAAC
>LD357304.1:0-20518 GCA_001465055.1 Ptychodera flava
CCCCCCCCCCCCTCGCCACTCCCTTACGAACGTTGCATAGATGGGTATAGCCGGCAGACTGACAGAGAACACACAGATTGCTGTTTTTCTTATCCTGAATTCAATAATCGTCAATTTTGTAGGATGACCCCTGATTAATATTGGTGACTTCAGATTAATATTGATGAACCCTGATTAATAATTATTAACCCCGATAAATAGTGATGACCCCTCATTAATATTGGTGACCCAGATAAATATTCTTAACTACGAAGGGGAATGGTTTGCAGCTTCACTCAACGTTTTATTCCGACGTTTCATGGGTTCTCTCACCAGGCATGCGCATTACACACTCCAGTCAAAGCAAAGAAGAGCAGTGTTTCTATCTCTGAACAGAGGGTTTTTTATCTTATTTTATTTTATTTTATTTTATTTTACTTTATTTTATTTTATTTTATTTTGAGATCTAAAAGTACGTGCTATTGAAACGAACTGAACGATTAGTCGTCAAAATATGATTTTTTCAGCCCCATCTACGGACACAAAAATATGACCAGGGTAGTGTAATTGTTGTTATGTAAGGAAAATAAATCCACAGCGGCTGACGAATACCGTTCTCAACAAATCATAAAGTCGAGTACAAAGTTCAGCGAAGGCGTTCTCACAAGCTTTGCGCAAGCTATGGGATACTATTTGTCGTTTTCACAATGATTCTAGAACAAGTTTCGAATATTCAAGGACCAGTAGCAGTAACGTTTTACGCTTTTGTTGTCAATATCAATTGCAAGTTCTTTTCCTACTCCCATTAAAGTATGTTGAAAGACCAACTATACAAGTACTTCGCTTGTAGACACATCGCCTACAGGTGTACATTCTTCTTTGATCTTTTATGAGTAGTATTATACATGTACCAGCTGAGTTGAATGGATACTGTGTATCTCTACAAGCGTTGGGGAGTAGAGACAGAAACTGTAGTTGCTCTTCAAACAAAAACAAACGAATTTTAAAGTACTCAAGGTCATCTGTAATGCCTGTTAAAGGCAAGATAATCCGCCACACTGTTTCCACCAAGCGATTACATGTAAGTTGCCACAAATATCTCAAGGTAGCGCGCGGTTTAAAACTCTTGTATTGCCGATTTTCTTAGATCTATATGGTTTATCCATATTGTAGCGAGTTAATCACGATTTTGTTACGTATCAATATAATGTTTTGGGAGAAGTACTCTATGATATGCACTGTCATTGTCAATGACATCAGACAGTAATCCTGTATCCTAGCATCAAAATCCAACAAACTTGTCTGAGAGAAAAACATCAAAGCAGATATGCTTTGTTGTTAAATGTTGTGCATTTTTGATTGGCTTGCACGCCAACCGTCCTGTAATACCTACTATATCACGCCGATCGATAGTATTTATGAAAACATGATCTTGAAACTTGAACTCGTGACATGTTGACGTACATAACGAGCCCCGACCGAGTCACGTAGCCATCAGCTGTTAGAACCACCTCTTAAAAGACGCATAGCACTCGTGGCACGTCTAAACCAGGAAAAGAGAAGACTACGTGCGTTATAAGAATAACAGACAAACATCATTGAATGAAAACGTCTTAAATCTATAGGAACAGACAAAGTACATTCATTAGTATTATAATACGGTTCTCAACAAATCATTTGAGGCCCATTTAATAAAAGACAGATTTAATTGTGGCAAATTACTATATTAGTATATTTTCTTAATATGTAACAAGTGTTGAGCTTACTAATTAAATACGAGATTAACAAAAATACTATCGCGCAACAAGATGGGAACTAATTTGGGAGAATTGCAACTTTTAAGTGTTCAAATTTATCAAAAGTGTTAGGTGCCCTATAACTGAAAGTTGCAATATTACAAATATCCCATGAAAACAGGCGTATTTTGTAAAGAAAGAAGCAGATGAGCTTACATTTGAACATTAAATTAACATTGCTACATTATCCAATGATCCCAAATTAGTTCCAGTCATGTTGCATTCAAATGGTCGTTATAATGGTCTTTCTAAACTCGAACCAAAATAGACGTTCAGATTTAGGAGGCTCACCCTACCCCTGAGATTGAATATGAGACAGGCAACCGTTTTCCTGCTTGAAGCACTTTTATTGTCATTATTTTTTTCTCATAGATCTACTGCTAACAGGGGAGTAGTTAATATTTTCAGAAACAAAAAAATCACAAAGATTATAGCGATACAGAAGGAAAGATTTTTATTGTTGTAATTGATATTGAAAATAAGGTATATCTTATTGTAAATAAATATGCATCAAATGTTGACATTCCTCACACGGTTTACTTCGAAGAACGTACAAATGTGTCTTGTGATTTTCATATTAACCTATTAAAACAGTGAAATCATTATGGTGGCGACTAAATTTTAGCGTAAATCCAGCAATTTAGAGGTATGGTGGAAATCCATCAATACTGAAGAAATCTATCACTTGATTTTAGACTCTTGTTCTTGACTTTGATTCAGTTGATATCTTGCGTGCAAGAAATCTATTAGATAATCATTTTACATAGAGGCATTTACGTCCATCTGTTATTTAGAGTAGCTTAGGCTATTTTTGATCAATAGTTCTCCCAAGACCTCTGGCTATGAAGACATCATTCTTAATAATTTGTCTGACTTCGGTGCAATTATTTTCTCAGTAAAAAGATAAACGCACGAGATCAGGCAGTTCTTTGTCGAAGTTGATAATATATTCAAATATGACCTCGACTATTGGGTATCCAGAAGAAAAACAGCAGATAGCCGTCAGTTGATAGCAACATGAATTTAAACTTAATTCAAGACCCTGGTATCGAGTTCAGTAATAGGAACCTGAGGATATGTACATGGGAATTGAAGATATTAAGTACAATTTGAAATCTATCTGACTCTCTTACAGATCAATGCCATTGTACGCTAGAGGTCAGGCTGATATGGGGTAGGTGAGAAAAATGCAAAATACGTTTTGAGTCTTGAAAAATATAGTGCAAAACAAAAATTGAAAGATTACCTTTATTTGACTCGACGAATAACACATTGACAATTTCTGCTGAAATCAAAACGTTTATCCTGGTTCTTATTCTGAGCTGAACGCCTTTTGAATTCAAGAACGGGATGAAAATTAATTAATGCAGTACATGGGGCATACGAAAGCGGTCGCCTGTCTCATAGCAATCTCAGAGTGTTATCAATCTTATTAAAAAGGGTAAAGACAAAAATAGCAGCCATAGATGCATTGCAAACAGAATGGAGAAAGTCCTTGATCAAATTACTATTGGCACAAAAACAACATTTCTAAAAAAAAATAGAATGATTACCCAGTGGTCTGTTTAGTTAATGACGTCATGAATTACACAAAAGATACTGATACAGAAGGTATTCTGATGGCAATTGATTTTCAGAAAGGCTTTTGATAGTCTCGAGTGGAAATTTACGTTATACTGTATGTTAACTTTGGGCTTTCTTTTATTAAGGTAATATGCACCTCGAAAGTGAAAGACTTAAAGTTTTGCTCTAACTTTCCTCAAGGAATCTTTCAATCACTCTCTTTCAAAATCAAGAATAAAAATAGGGGGTCACCGTGCAAATTTTGGTACTAGAGAAACAAATAACCCAAGATTTACCGATATTAGAAATTCAAAATGGCCGCCATCCCTGTGTTAACTCTATGGCGAAAAATGAAAAAATTCGAATTTCAAAAAACTAAGCCGGTGAAAAGTTTTCTTTCACCAAGAGCTTTAAAATGAACCCCCACATGTGGTATATCAGAAGAGAACTGTAAAAGTTTGAGAGTCTGAATGTCTGTCCCCGAGGTGCGTTCTACCTTGAATGGGTCTCCGATTCATTTTACGGCATTCAAATCACTTGTGTTATCACAAAATATTTCAACCTTAAAAGAGGAGTGAGGCAAGGCAATCCACTCTTTCTAATTTTATATTTTACATATTTAGATTTTCTTTTTTTTAAAGTTTCAACATGACAATATAATCAACTTTCTGTAGATCTATTGGATCGCCATACGACGATAACCTTCCATGTTTTTTGAAAGACATATAAGCTGCCGGTAACCTTGCAAAACGTTCACTTGTGTCGGCACTATGTAAATTGTGATGCCATCTTTGAATACTTTGTTGAGCCGCTACTCTTTCTGTATCTCGACGTCTTCTCGCTGACTATTCCCCGAAGGGAGACGGTGAGCTGTAATAGTGGTAATGTTGACAAAACAGCAGCACTATACATTTTTAGGGCAAGATTGAGATTTCGTCGCAATAAGCTGTTTGGGGCGAAGTAGCCTAAGATACCTATTATTTTCATCCTCCTAAACTTGATGTTGAGCACGATCTTAAGGTAGTTTGCGCCTCGAAAGTGAAGGCTTAAACTTTTGCTCAAACTTTCCTCAAGTAACCTTTTAACCATTTTTTTTCAAAATCAAGAATACAATTCACGGTTCACCATGCAAATTTTGCTACTTCAGAAACAAATTACCCATTGTATTTACGGATATTTGAAATTCAAAATGACCGTCATCCCTGTACTGTGTTAATGTAGAACAATAAAATTTTCGATTTTCAAATAACTAAGACGGCGAAAGTTTTCTCGTACAGCTTCAAAATGAACCCCACAAGTAGTAGATTAAGTGTAATTTTATAAAGAAACCTTGAAGATCAACCTCCCGCGAAATGCTTAAATTATGGAGTGCTTTAGGGGAATGAGATAGAAACTTTCTCCCTCCTTTGCAAATAATAAGGAACAACAAAAAACTCTTCTTACATTTATGTGTTTGAAAGACTTTTACGATCTCTGAGGTGTTGACACTTCAGTTATTTGTCAGTTTGTGACAGAATTAAGGGTTGGGTTTGGGGGTAAAGGGTATAAATTAAATCAGTTTCCTACAATGGCAGGGAACAACATCTGCTTTTACTTTAGAGTTTAGATTTGAAGACCTGTACTCATACCTCTGCAGGCATGGGTCTTTTGTTCGGTTTTTCAAACAATGGACAATCTGACAGACACTAACGTTCCTCCTCTACACGTAAACAAAAGAATGCGTTATGGAATCTCTTAGCTTGATGCCTCGCCTAAATCGTTTCTGATAGAAGTAAAACACAACTGACGTTTTGAAAATTGTGACGAAGAAAATCAAGGCAAAAACAATAAACAATTAAGGAAAAAATTTCGTTGTTGAAAATAGATTTGTATATAGTTATTTGCTTAATGTTGGTTTGGAAGAAATTTTCCTTTCCATTGACGGTTCAGATAATTATATCTGTAAATATATGAAAATAAAAACGTGACAACCTACAGCAAACACGATTGGAACTAATTTGGGAAAATTGGATGAGAGTAATTATTAGGAAAATGTAACGAAATCGAAATTTTTACAGCTGAAATTTTACAAAATGATAGAATAGTGTAAAATTTGAAATATTTTTCTCATCGAACAAAAAAAAAACACAACGATTATTACATACCTCTTTCATCGGATTCATTTTTATGAAAATAAGTTCATTTTTGTGTAAATGTACTGAAGAAACGAGACAAAATGCTTAAATTTCTATAAATGACGAATTTTGAGTCAGGGCACTTTTGAAATGCCCCTGACTTTTTCATGAATTTAAGGCTGCATACACATAAAATTGAGTCAGGGCACATTTTAAAAGACCCTGACTGACGTAACTGTAAATCAATCGAAAAGCTTCATTTTGGTCGAGGAAAAATGACAAACTGACATTATTACTAGTGTTTCAGTAATGAAGAAACTACAGACAAACTCTCATATTTTCATTCAAATGTGAATATTGTTCATATGTTTTGAACAATATTGCATTAGATACTATCATGATCTGATTCTTACTCATAAGATTTCAACAGCATCGTAAATTGTGTATAAAATTTTAAAGATGGTAAGCAAATATGGTGTAAAATTAGAGAAATTTCTAAAATTCTTGAGAAATTCTGCCAATCCAATTATCCCAATTTAGTTCCAATCGTGTTAGCAGAGAATGTTGCATCTCAATCAACTTTGCCTATAATACAATACAATGCAGGAAGATACTTTTAATACTTCAAGACGTGACTAACCATAATCCGCATAAACTTCCTTCGGCTGAAATTGCATAGAACTCACGAGGTCTAAGAGAAGAATATATTCGCTGCCATTTTATTTTAAAAAGAGCCCGGATGAACACAATCGAAAAACCTATGGAGACGTATTTTTGGCTGTTGTGTTTTGCGATTTATGCATTCCTTGCTGTCAAGTTCTCACCTTTCTATTAATCACTGATAACCTTTTAGTGTTTCATTCATTTACTACACTTTAATAAAGTACAGGAGGGCGTTTATAAGATTATCCTTCAGCAACCAATTCTCTCTTTGAAGCTTAATGTATGATCAGTATTTAATAATAATACTGGGCATGTGCATATAGGGCCTACAGGCATCGTGTAAACGGTAATGCACATGACGCAGCAGAGCGGCAGCTTCTTAATATTCTCGTTTTATCATATACCCATGCCCATATTGCTACATCCTAGTGACGTTCAACGTAATATATCAGCCGTGATATTTCACGGTAAACGTCGAGATATGCACGATGAACGTCATCAGTTTTAGAGTTTTCCCGAACTACATTAGCTGTTTCTTGGTAAACAACGTAAACAACAAAATGGCTGCCGCTCCCCGCCTGCGAAGCGATGTCGCCGACGTAACTCGAAGGGCTTCGAGGAACACGGGTATTTCTGGTTGCAAAATACGGAAATATCACGTTGAGTCTTGAAATGTTTTCCCATGGTATTTTTTTGGTGAAGTTCTAGCAAACATTCTGCCGTTCGCACGGCGCCGGCACTGTGCACGGTCTCCACCGAACAGGTAGTGAGCGCGTGGCCATGGCGTGACAGCGATGTCGCGCGCGCGACGACTGTTGACATGGCAACTCTAAAGGTAAACTAACAACATGGCGTCCCCTCTCCGCGCGAGCTCCGTGCCGTACGACGATCGAAATCAGAATAGATTTAAAGCTGAGCAGTTTTTGATCGGTTACAGTTGTAATAGCATATTGCACCTTAAAATGTTCCTTCTGTATGACGATTTTTGTATCCCGGTGTCTTTCTTCATGGGTTTCATTGAGATATGGACGACTTGCAGCGATGTCGCGCGTGATGTTGACATCTTAAAAAGCTTCGTCGTAGCTTTATGAATGAAGCCTGTTCACATAAACATTCTGATATTTATGCGCAAGGCGTAATAAAGTAAAGCCTCAAAATTAAAGGTTTTTCGTTCTATTAGTAAAAATTCCCTAAAATTATGGGCATCGGTATATGATAAATCGGTTATTACCCAATATCGCCTGTTCCTTGTGTGGTATCAGCATTCGTGTCATTTGTGCTGCGTCAGACACTCGACTTCGTCTCGACTTCGTCTCGTGTCTGACGCAGCACAAATGACACTCATGCTGATACGACACAGGAACAGGCGATATTGGGTAATAACCTCTAAGTCTTAAAGCCGCGAGCCTGCCACGTTAGACGTTAGGCGTTAGGCGTTAGAAAAATTGTCGACTGTTCTGGAGATATGGACAATTTGACATCACAAGGTAAAGAGTTATTCATTTTGAAAGTCCCTGTTCAGGGACAAAGTCGCTCACTTTTTAATTTTTTTTATGATTTGTGTTTCATGTTAAAAATTGTTTGTGTTGTTTAACGATACTTTAAATATGCTGACCCTACTGGTCAACTGATAGCCTCTACTCTGCTTGCTGTTGTACACAATTAATATTTCAGCGAAACATGCTAGGGCCTTTCCATAGCATCAAGTTCAGCGTAAAAACTTTCGTTATACATAGTCGAATATACAAGTTTGTACATCATGCAAGCTTTCGTAATGAGATTTCAATTAGTGGTCCATTTCATTCAGACGAGATACTGCAACAACTGTCCCTTATATAGTGGGTATGTTTTATCTATGAATCCAAGTTTGAATGGGAGTCGGTTATTCCAAGATGCTACAAACAGATTCATCTGGTAGAATTCAGCAAATAATTGATACTTGTAAATACATGCATGCATCATCATCCTCGTGTAAGCTAAAAGAATTTAAGGTTTCAATGTATTCGTATTATTACGAAAAAAGTAAAACAAGACTTTGTTCACCTAAGTGAGGAAACTGAAAAAAATATGCATCAAATCCCCTTCATTCTTTCGTTTGTGTTTTTTGTTTTTCTGTTCGTTTAACTGTTGGTCCATGAGAATAGTAAGTTTCAAACCATATATCTACAGTCTGAATAACGACATCTTAATCACACAGGTGCCACCCCGGAGCGGTTTTACAACACAACGCATGCTTACGAAGATATGATGGTCCGTTTTGGAGACGTTCCCTTTCCGAATTATCCTCTGGCTGTCCTATTCATACTGCTTGATACAGTGATTGTTGTCGCTAACACTGTCGTCATCGTAATGTTCCTTATTTACAAAGACCTACGAACACAATCAGGTAAGATGCACATTGTGAACTTTGTTTTCCTCTTTTATCACGTGACATTACAGGCAAAACCTCCGACATAAAATCAGCTGAATCTAGTAAAGTGAAAGACATCTCGAGGACTGATATTCGTAATTTCATGTTTAGGATATCTAGCTTTTCTACAGCCAGTGTCACAACTCTGTTCCAGCTTCACTCTAGGTCTTACTGGGAAATAGCCTCAAGCTGTCTGTTGCGAACAGTATTCGTATACTGTCAAGTCCTTATCAGATATCCGAGGTACAACGGGACCGTCATACTTGTGTAATTGAAGACGAACACGCCGATAGAATTGAGATTGATGGCATTATTTACTGCATGGGAATTCAGCCAGAGTTACATCTTAAACTCTCTCATCATCGTCTCCTCATCGTCTCTCATCGTCTCTCCCTGAATGAATGTCACTTCTCATTTATCACAATTTTAAGCTTACTCTATTACGTAATCTACATTTACTCTGACAGTAATACACATTGTATTCTATTTACAACCATCTTGTGATACAGCGAAATGCTGACTCTTCATAATATGTTGACTTTGCAAACTTACAGTCATTGTCGGCACTTTTATTGACACCTGGATTGTCACCTTGAAACATCACGCACTGTACAAATGTACAATCACGCCACTTTCTTAAATTGAAATGCAGACGTGGGAGATATTAGGCCTACAGCATAAATCGATATCATAAAACCCTGTTCGGATCGTGTCACTGGATAGTAGGTGGGAAATATACGTTCGATGTAAGAAATTTAAGACTGTGACACTCTCCCACATTTTTTAAAACTAGCGTCCTCGCTGGAAAATAAATGTACCATCAACAACAACAAAACTCATAAACATTACATACAGTCATAAAAGAAAGTGATAAAAGAAAGCTGCAAAATGTACCAGATCTAGACGATTTAACGTACAAGGCAGCAAGGTCACGCCACGCATACACTCAATCAAACTGGGGCCTATCTCATACTTGCATTCGTGCCAAACTTTAATGAATCAACCACGTGACGCTTGCAATACCTTATTACAATACATTTCATAAAAAAAACACGAAAGTTCTGAAATTAAGTAATTATAACATCTGCACTAAAAGTCTATTTTCAAAACTCAAAAAAAGAATAGTCGATACTTACATACTTTTATATCGGTACGAAATGATCGTCTTTTGTGTAAATTCGCTACCAAGTTTAATACGTCAGCTCTCTAAACTTACATAATTACTATGATTATCACGTGGTCATTTTCCCTCCAGTCTTTATTTCTGAAGATTTAGCATTATCACACCGTTTAATATCACGTACTCGATTGTTCTCATTGAAAGCTCAACCAATATTACATAAAATATCACACTATCTCTTATCTCCTCCCTACGATTTGAGTCAATGACCTTCACGCTCCTTGGCCACGTGAGGGACGCTTCGAGATAAAATCATACGGGGAGGGCGTTACACTCTCCACCTTTTTAATAACCAGCGTCTTTGCTGGTCAAAATGAGTGACGGAGCACGGCGATAGCGGACTATTGTAATCCACTTAAAATGTATGTATGACAAACTCAAGTTCAACTACTCTACATGATGAAAATAGACTGAAACTCATTCAAAAATGCGTCATACCACAGATTATATTCTTTAATTTGTTTCAAAGGCGAGTGACCTGGAAGATGGTGGACATTGGGAAGGATGACATAATTTTGTTTGGTGTATTCTGATATCACAGTCAACGGATAATTAGGTTAACCATAGCAACGACCAATAGGTATTACCAGACTGCAGCGAATAGCAACTTCTGTGCCAAAATGCGAAGCTCTTTCTGTCTCCAAAAATGAATACAACAAAAACAAAGCATCAACACAGAACATCACCAAAACTTAAAACACTCCAAAATAAGCGCGATAAACCTCAATATCGCTTCATCTCCAAAAACTCAATTCCTCAGACCATTCGGTCAAATCTAAGGACCATTGTATCACTTACGGATCACTAGCACTAACGTTCCCAGCCAACTGAGGGGAGATACACTACAAAACATCCACAACTCCTGTAAGCGTACCTCATCAACAACAAAATACAACTTCAACACTTCATCTACAGAACAAAACCACACTTCAAAGAAAGAAAGATACCTCGTTTGCGTACACGTCAAGAGTATTAACCTAATAAAAGGATTGTTTCAAAGGTACCAGAAAAGACAGTCAACAAAACTGAAAAAGCATGAATCTCCTACGTTATTGTCGCATTTTATGGGTGGATATAGGCCTATTCCGAATTTCTGCTTTTATCATTGTTAGATCATTCGTCACGTAATCAGTCCGTGTTTACAAAGCCGGCTGGAAGGTGAACCACAAGCATCGCTGACGTTGGCTGGTCGTTCTTGTTCTAAACTCACACACATTTCAAACTTCTTGAGCCATTTCTGTAGACAACCACTCTCTCGTCCACTGTATCTTCCAGTAATGACGTTAGCACCAACATTAATAATGTCACATTACCTACCTCGGACGGCCATGTCTGCAACCTGTCCTCGTCTCTCTTGGCCATGGTTCACCTCCATCCGCTGAAGTGCATCTTCAATGCCCAGCTATTCAAAAAGAATGACCCTCCGAGTCTTACTGACACTGACACTTCTCCTTACAGTCTGTATCAATATTATCTTAATTGACATATAATTCCTAATTTGATCTTTGAACTTTCATAGAATAATTAATATTTCAATCTCTACAAATAATCGTGGGCAAATGTCAATATTATATTAGTTATTCACATCTGTCTTTCAAACACTCTATTCTCATTAAGCGAACAACCTAAAGCCCACTTCTCAGTAAGGTAGCATGCTCCTAGAAAAAGTGAAAGACTTAAACTTTTGCTCAAACTTTCCTCAAGGAATATTTCAACCATTCTCTTTCAAAATCAAGAATAAAATTCGGGGGTTACCGTACAAATTTTTGTACTAGAGTAACAAATTACCCAACATTTATCGATATTTGAAATTCAAAATGCTTGTCATCCCTGTCTTAACTCTATGAGGAAAATACAATTTTCGACTTTCGAAAAATTAAGACGGTAAAAAGTTTTCTTACATGACAGCTTAAAAATGAACCCTACAAGAGGCGAATCAGAAGAGCATTGTAAAAGTTTGCGAGGCGCATTCTTCCATAACACTAAAGGTAATCACCATTTGAAGGACAGTAACGTCACTGGCTTCAAAACCTCAAGGGGTTCCTGTAGTGATTGCGCATGGTGCGTCACTGGCGAGTAATAATAAATCGTGTCGCTCACATTCAGCAAAATACAAAATATGTTGATGCACCATTACCTAGTCGCGGCTTTCCCCCTTTCTTGATTTCTTTAGAGGTTTGTTACCAAAGCGCTAACCCATAGGTGATTCTACATAAAAGTACTGCTGATTAACTAGAGTCGTAGGTAGATTTCATAGAAGCAGCCCTGCGGCCGATACAGCTTTCCTGTAAGCCTTTTAATACGACAATAATAAATAATGCTGCATTGCACTCCGATATCAAATTCAAATGCAAATGAATCGGCTGGAAATGCAAGTGTTGCCGTTTCTCCTTGACATATTGCTAATGTTGCATCATAGCAGACTGATGCATCTCCAGACACCCATTCCGTATTTTAACGTGAACCGATGTTGATTGCTCTTGATATCAAACAATTTCAGAGCAATGGACCGACAAATTCAAAGCAAAAATTAATTGGACAACCACAACGAGAAAAACTGTCAAAACTTTCAATATGCAAAATACTTTAGTAATTTTTAATGGCACTTAACAAGGGCAGCCCTATTAAGCTATATACAGAATAAAAGGCTGTTAGGCTAGTGTCAAGAGCTGAAATAATGTTCTGTCCAAACATGAGATAAAAGCCCCTAAAATTTGCTAAGCAAATTTCATCACTTTCTGAAATAACATGAATGGGCTAAATTAGTATAGGTAATGAAAAGATAAATTCGTGGATGTCTGACAATCCTAGTAACGGGAAATGGACCTGTAATTTTGCCATACTATGTCATTTTACTGTACTGTAATTGAGTACACCGATAATCTCTGAGACACAAGCATATAACTATTCTAGCTCCAGTCTGGAAAGCATAGATCAAATGTGGAGAGCTAGGTCAAACCTACGGAACATTGCTCAAATCTGCAAAGCGTGCTCTAATCTGCAGAGCTTGGCTCGAATCTGAAAAACTAAATTCATCTCCGAATAGCGACTGTCTTGGTCGGCCGCGGTAAATTAGCCATACCGTTGAATGATAACTGTGTTTTTGTTTCCAGACTCAAAAGTTTGCTTGGTTAATTTATCTTCAAAGGACTGTACAATGATATTTGCAGGGACAATTATCTGCCATGCCGCATAATCATTTTAGAGCCGCGCATCCGGCCAATAATGCTTCAAGTAAATTGGCGGATTGTGTGTCAGTATGTAATTGAGCTATGAATTTGAAATACGACTTAGTGTTCTTATAGTGATAGGTTTGTTTGTCACACCAGGTTACTTACAAAAAGTGATGTGGCGACGAGGTGTTTTATTTCCTTTTTTATTTTGAGTTCACAAGATCTAACTGAGCATAAAGTCGAGTGTTTACTGCACACACATTTATATATATATATATATATATATATATATATATATATATAATATTATATATATGCAGTAAACTCGAGTTTACTGCATACATACATACATACATACATACATACATACATACATACATACATACATACATGCATGCATGCATGCATGCATGCATGCATGCATGCATACATACATACATACATACATACATACATACATACATACATACATACATACATACATACATACATACATACATACATACATACATACATACATACATACATACTGGTCCTACGGGTATAAGCCTCTTCCACTCATTGCCTCGTTTCGCATGTAACTTCTTTTCAAGTGAACGTGAAGAAAAAAGACGCCACGACGTAATGTTTTCCTAGTTTTTTGGTTGAATGACACAATTGTGTGTCAGAAAAGGGCATTTGCCTTGCAAATGCAATGCATTGCGTTCACTTTAACTTGTTTCTGTTAGAAACTGAATTCGTGTATTGCACTTAAATTTAGTCGTTAATAGTAACAGTTAAACATTGCACAACATAAATAATAAGGTTCAAATCGATTTTTGAAGATGTACAAGGAATTGTACTTAGCAAGCACAACAAAATCACAGAAATCTCAAGAAACGTAGCAGCAGATAAATTTCCTGAGAAGGTATAATCTTTGTTTGGACTTTTTCGCTATATAGTCAGTATTTTCATCAAATGAGTTTTTCATCCAGAAATGAGCCTAAGTATTTGAAACATGAAACGACTTCAACAGATTCATCGTTGATTGTGACATCGAGTAAAATCCGAGCAAACTTTACGACCAATTACAAGCTCTGTTGTTTTACTAATATCCATATCTAAAAGCGATTGGGATCCTAATATCGTCACTATAATGACTCGCTTCGTGTCTCGGGCACGTCTAGTGTATGTAAAATCACCGATGTTTATCGGCGATTTCGGACAGATGTCCGATATATATATATATATATATATATATATATATATATATATATATATATATATATATGCCGGAGATTTGCCACCTCACAGATCCTGTTAAGCCCGACGTCATCATTTCCTCTCTAACTTCGATACTAGGCTATACTTTACTTGTCAAATCAAGGGCAAATAATCTATGTATATCTGAGAGATACTATCTTACAAATTTCAATGTGGTCCAGCGGTCTAGCCAAGCCCGACTTCCGTAGTCCGACTCTAGCTTAAATAATACGATACTGGACTTGTCTAAAACGGTGGAGAAATATCCAATATCAGAGATTTCACCACCTCATATATCTGACCAAAGTCTTTGTCAGGGATCTATGATCTGATCAAACAATTCTAATTTCAATAATGAGTTGTCCAGTAGCTGTATATATCCGAAATCATATAAAAGTGCAATGTTAGAGTGTCCTCAAAATCCAGTTTACCTTCACACATGCATATGTCTCTCTCTGCCTGTTTAACTTATTCCTATTATGACCACGACGAGATCTCTAAGCTAACACACGTTTAACAAAGGGGGAACATATTGAATAGCGCCACTACTCTCGCGAGAAAACGAGAGAAATGATCTTTCGCTTTGATGCAGTACCGATCAGTCTGTTCACTTTTTATTTACGAATTTCACGTTTTGCAAATCTCTTGAAAGAATAAATTTCATATTTATGAATAATTTTGTCAGGTATTTAGCTAAGCAAAACATTTTGGTAAACTTCTGTACATGTGAGGAAAGATACTGGCCCGCGTCTTTGGGAACAGCAGGACATCACTCAAGAGTTACTGGTCAGGCATGAAAACTGCTGGTCTCGGGCCATCGGGTTAGTGTGAATTTCGCACGCTGCAATGACCAGCATCTGGTTCGTTCAAAAGTTTTCTGGAGAGATTTAGAAGTAAACGATTGGAAAGCGCACTGTCGTACGAACAAACCTCCTACTCGCAAAAAACGAGCAAACGTACTGGTCCTCTGTGACGAAGCTTCCAGCGCGTTGACCGTGACCAAATTTTCAGACCAATTTCCTTTAAGTACAGAAAAAAGGAGCTTGCAAATCGGCGATTTGCATGAACTTGAACAAATTTGCACTCTTTCTCACCGAACGTTTGACTGTTTGCCGTGCTGAAAGGTGAAACCAACCACATCTTAATCTTTGGGAAACAAATTAATGACAATTTAATGAATGTTTGCAAATAATGATTTTTAGCAAAGTATGGTGTGTATATGTACATTTCCACCTTAATCTTACGGCTCATTAGACAGTGTTTATGGACTGTGGTCAAGTGATCATGGGTTGGCAATGAAGGCGAGACCAATCATAGAAAATACCTATCTGTATTGGAAACATCACATATATCATCCAGAACATATTTGCAATGTAATCTGTGGAGTTATCTTTGAAGACTTTGAGCCACTACTTTGTTGTATCTCGACGTCCACTCGCTGACTATTCCCAAAAGGGATACGGTGAGAATAATAGTGGTAATGTTGACACAACTGCGGTACTATGCATTGTTAGGGCAAAGTCGAGATAAGCTCGAGAATAAGCTGCTTAGGGTAAAGTAGCCTATGATACCTATAAATATATATGCCACACATTTAGCTCACGAATTGAAGCTAAGACACCATTAGGGACTTTTCAAAAGTTCTGCAGTGCTCCATTAGACACACTCTCTGTAGTTTGGATAAACTCCAAATTATGAAATCCTTGTAATTTCAACGTAAATTTACGTCCCTAATCTACAACAGAGTGATACTTCGACTGTCAATTCGAAAATTTATTCTCTGTGTAATGGACATGAAAGAATAGCACATGACACAATGATCACTGACACAAGCCAACGAGATATTTGAATGTTGGATCAAACAGTATCTAATGTCAAATTTTCATCCTCCTAAACTTGATGTTGACCATGATCTTAAGGTAGTATGCAACTCGAAAGTTAAAGACTTAAATTTTTGCTACAACTTCCCTCAAGTAACCTTTCAACCATTCTCTTTCAAAACCAAGAATAAAATTCGGGATTCAATGTGCGAGTTTTGTTACTAGAGAAACAATTGCCCATTACAAGATTTACGGATATTTGATCTTCAAAATGGCCGTTATGCCTGTGTAAACTCTACACCGGGAGAAAATACAGTTTTCTATTTTCAAAAAACGGTTCACGTGAAAGTTTTTTCTTTTTCGTAGGGCTTCAAATGAACCCCCACAAGTGGTAGCTCAGAAAAGAATTGTAAAAGTTTGAGAGTCCAACTATCTGACCCCGAGGCGCATTTACCTGCGACAACTCGAAGGACATTTTATATAGAAACCTTGAAGATCAAACTTTCCCTTTTATAGAAAAGTACTTAAAAATAGAGTGCTTTTGGATGTGATAGAAATGTTCTCTCTTCTTTGCAAATAATAAGGACAACAAAAACATTCTGGTAAGAATTATGTGTTTAAAAGACTTTCATGATCTTGGGAGTGTTTACACTTCAGTTATTTTTTCAGTTTGTGAGAGAATTAAAGGCTGGGTATTTTTTTTGGAGGTACGGGTATGAATTTAATAGGTTCCCTACAATGGCAGGGAATAACATCTGCTTTGAAGTTTAGATTTTGAAGACCTGTACCCATAACTCTGCAGATACGGGTTCTTTTCTTCGGTTTTCTTACTATGGAATTCTGACAAAACTGACGATCCTCCTCTACACGTAAACCAAAGAATGCGTTATAGAATATCTTAGCTTGATGCCTCGTCCAAATCGTATATGATATAAGTAAAACACAACTGAAGTTTTGAAAAACGTGACGAATAAAATCATTTGGCAAGAACAATAAAAAATTCAGAAAAAAATATTTTCTTTTTAATTTATGTCTGTATATAGCTATATGCTTAGTATTGGTTAAGCAACGTTCTTTTCCATTGTCGTTTTAGATGATCGGTAACTTTTGTTCTGAAACTAGACTAGCTTACTGTCGTTTAATTTTTAGTTTTTTGTTTTTTTGTTTGTGTTTTTGGTGTTTAAGTAGAGATTTTCAACTTATTCAGTCATTTCCAGTCTTTTATTCGTATAAACCGTTTTAACTTTTTCTAAACATGCAGACACCATGAAAACTTTGTAACTGTAATATATGAAACACAAATGTGACAACCTGCAGCATCAGATGTCAAGCCTATCACTATGGGCAAAAAGGCCTCGATTTTCCTGTTGCCCCTCAATCAGCTTTACCTACAATACAATACAATGCAAGAAGATACTTTTTAATACTTCAAGTCGTGAGTAATCATAATACTCATAAACTTAGTTCGCCTGAACTTGCATAGAACTGTCGGGGTCTAAGAGAAGAATATATTCGCTGCAATTTTTTTTTTTCAAAAAAGGCCCGGATGCACACAATCAACTCGAACAAAAACGGTGGTGACGTATTTTTGTCTGTTGTGTTTTGCAATTTATGCATTCCTTACTGTCAAGTTCGAATTCTCACCTTTCTATTAATCACTGATAACCTTTCATTGTTTTATTCATTGACTACACTTCAAGTACAGGGGGGCGCTTGATGTATGATTGCATTTTGAAGTGGAAATAAAAGACCATATTTAATCAACTGAGCCTCCTTTTGAAGCTTAATGTATGATCTAGTATTTAGTAATAATACTGGGCACGCGCATATATAGGCCAAGTGTGAACGGTAATACACAAAACGCAGCAGGGCGGCAGCTTCTTAATTATTCTGGTGGTCTTCAAGTCGCGAGCCTGACACGTTAGATAAATTGTCGACTGTTGTGGAAATATGGACAATTTGACATCACAAGGTAAAGAGTTTTTCATTTTGAAAGTGTGTACAGGGACAAAGTCGCTTATTTTTTATTTTTCATGATTTGTGTTTCATGTTTAAAGTTGTTTGTGTTGTTTAACGATACTTTAAAGATGCTGAAATACTGTTAACTGATATTCTCTACTCTGCTTGCTGTAGTACACAATTAATATTTCGGCGAAACATGCTAGGGCCTTTCCATAACACCAAGTTCAGCGTAAAAAAACTTCCATTACACACAGTTGAATAGACAATGTAAATAAAGTTTGTACCTCATGAAAGCAACCATAATGAGATTTCAATTAGTGTTCCTTTCACGCAGACAAAGATACAGTAACAACTTTCCCTTACATAGTGGGTATGTTACATCTACGAATCCAAGTTTGAATGGGAGTCGCTTATTCAAGATGCTACAAACAGATTCATCTTGTAGAATTCAGCAAATAATTGATACTTATGAATATACGCATGCATCATCATCCCTGTGTAAGCTAAATGAATTTATGCGCTGAGTTTTCAATGTATTCGTGTTATTACAAAAAAAAATTGAAAAAAGAGCGACTTTGTACACCTAAGTGTGGAAACTGAAAAAAAATATGCATCACCCTATCCCCTTCGTCCTTTCGTTTGTGTTTTTCGTTTTTCTGTTTGCTTACCTGTTTGTCTATGAGAATAGTAAGGTTCAAACCATAATGTCTTCGGTCTGAATTACGACATCTTTATCGCACAGGTGCCACCCCGGAACGGTTTTACAACACAACGCATGCTTTCGAAGATCTGATGGTCCGTTTTGGAGATGTTCCCTTGCCGAATTATCCTCTGGCTGTTCTATTCATACTGCTTGATACGGTGATTGTTGTCGCTAACACTGTCGTCATCGTAATGTTCCTTATTTACAAAGACCTACGAACACAGACAGGTAAGATGCACATTGTGTACTTTGTTTTCCTCTTTTATCACGTGACATTACAGGCAAAACCGCCGACACGAAGTCAGCTGAATCTAGTAGAATGAAATGAATCTCGAGGACTGATATTCCTAATTTCATGTTTAGGGTATCTAGCTTTTCTACTTCTTTCATGGACACATTTTTCTCTCGTGGAGTAAATGAAGATTGTGTGAAGTGGGAAACTTGGCCCAAGGAGCTAATGTCGGAATATCAGTCCCTTTCTGCTTAAAATCTAACTTGAGTAAATTTGAGGATCAGCCTCTCTGTCTCTAAAGTTTTCAAGTTTCGGCACGATTTGTACTGTTGACATTTTAATGAGAACGGTTTACAGCTACCTTGAGGACTTTTTGAGCAAAAGTTGTGAATAGTTGAAGCTGATCTGTTGCCATGCGGTCACGACGTTATGACGTTATTGTACCATTTCTGTTTCGCACCAATTTCTAGACGGGGAAAAACGCCGAGACTCGGTAATGACGACATTAGGATCTCAAAGCTAATGTTTTTAAAAAAATATATGAAAATGCTTTACTTTATAACGTATTTCTATGGAAGCCCGTATCTTGAGTATGGAAGAAAGCAGAAATTAGTTTCACAGTTTCAGACTGCTAAGTTCAGATATTTGTTCCGCGTTTGGGTTTGGCCCAATAAGATGACCTCTTTTGGCGGTTGGCGTTTGTTAGACTGTGCGCGTGTCAGTGGTTGTGTGTGTCTCTGTGTGTGACTATTTTTTGTGTCTTTGATTTCACTCGGACTACACCCTCAAATGTCGCGTGATTTGGTACGCTTGATCTTCAGGAATTAAAATAGATCAAATTTAATCTGAAAAGATTTTTGGTGGATGTGGGTTGCATAATTAAGCGTAATAATTTTGAAGTCTTATTTTCCCTGTTTTGTGCTCATTTGGAAGGCAAGGGAAGATGTAATAGAGTCTGAGATATGGGGGCACAAACAACTTGGGCAAATAGTAGGCCTAATGTGTGGCCGTGACTGAAATTATGTAAATACCATCGATAGCATACAGTAAATATGTCAATATTTTTGGCAAATTTCTCCATGGACAATACCTACACAAAAATTGACTAGCTTCTTAGCTGTAATGTCTGATATTACTCATAACAGGGTGTGCATATCAATTTTTGAAGCGGTGAACCATCAAACATGAAAGGGGCCATTTTTTAAAAAAAAGTAAAAAGACAATTATGCCATTAAAATACTTTATTCTTTTTTAAATCGAGAGTAACAGGTCTATGAATCTTTCTAGAACTGTATAGCAAAAAATCGAAATAAGGAAGTTTATAGTGGCAAGTTCCTATGGCCCTGCTACAGAAAGGTGCAGCTCTTGATCACGTGCAATGTCAAGTGTAATTTAAATTTGTAAGCTGCTTGTGTGGGCAACGTCGTGATGAGCTGATTTGTATGAATGTATACCCATGTATATATTACAAGTATTATAAATGGGGCTTTGCAGTGACCAGTATCGGGTTTGTATTTTGGGGGCGTAGTAGAATTGACCGATTAAATACGGTATATATAATGAGGGTTTTTACTTAAACTCAGATTGTGCAAGACATTCCTACATCGCTGTATGTATGTATGTATGTATGTATGTATGTATGTATGTATGTATGTATGTATGTATGTATGTATGTATGTAT
>LD357312.1:0-10309 GCA_001465055.1 Ptychodera flava
GATATTGTTGGGACCATCTTTCGATGGGTAAGGCAGTGTCATTCAAGTTCACACAAGGCTATGCGTATTTGCATAATTATTGTTTACGTTCTGAAAATACGCACAGCAGTGAAAGTCAGTGAAAAGACAAAGCCATATCCATCAACAGATGTTCCCTGCTACATCACGTTATAAAAACGCCAAGCTTGGTGCTTTTTTCCACATGATTCATCATACATTATGTTGATGAATCCCTAAACTGCAACTGCCATCACTACCTTTATTCTTTTTTGTGGAAAATAATGCAAGTTGCAATGGCGAAAATGTGAAAATGGCTTTTTACAGATTAAGCGACCAAAATTCTAGCACATATAAAAAAATAGCATGAACTTCCCCTTCACTTGCACAAGACAAAACCTATGATTTATAAATTTTGAAAAAAAAAATTGATAACACTCAAAGATTCAAATAATCCATCTAATGAAACTGTAAATACTGTGGGATTTGGGTTTAATGTAATATTGGCAACAAATATATTACTCAATTTATTAAAACATCTTTCTTTTATATTAAGCATCTTTACTGTTCGAATTTTTATTTTGTGCTGGTGTATGATGAGAATGTGCAAGCATCCTTGAATTTAAAAATCACTAACGGTAATTCAAAATTATGATGACAGGTGACAGCTTTGTGATCATACATCCTTACACGTATCTGAATGAACAGTCCATACCAGTATGACACACCCAGTATTGTTTTCAATATATCTATCAAAACATTATCAACAGATAGGGCCATGCTGTTTAATGTTTTTCCTATCAGACTCATAACAGTGGTGCAAGCTGTTTTACCTCATGATCATTCTTACCTTCCATTGCCATTAGGTGATTGGCATTGCTAATATCCACATCATAGTTGAGTGCAAAAAGTTTCACCGGTGTTTCGCCTGGAGGCAAGGGCCGTTGAAGCCTCTTCAGTAAATTTGTTACAGAGTTTTTAATTTCACCTCGACAGCAAAGATTAATTGCTTCAATCAGATCATCTGTAAATGATAGGAAATATAGGATGGAATCCATTACAGGTACCAATTATTAATAATGTAACATACTACATCAAACCACAGTAAATAAACAGTAATATGGAATAGTATCAGAGTGAACAGCAGTGTGCCCTCTAACAAAAGACATTTCAGGAAACTTTATAGTCCATTGAAAAATTTGTGAATTTATTTGAGTCACACCCGGGGAATCACAATGTATAATTTCCTATTCAACTGAAAATTTTTTGGTATCAGGGAGAATATTCATGGGTCATATCGCGTCAAATAGGCTTAGAGAGGGCACATTGGTGAACAAACGATCAGTCAATGCAAAATTTCTGTATTCTCATAATGCCTACCGGTAATCATCATGGTAAAGTGGTGAAACGTTCAGCTCCAAAAGTGCAGAAGGCTGATGCACGCTGCACATGGAAATATTTTACCTTTCAAATATCAACTCACTCTCAGTCTGCCTGTGAACTGTAGAAAGGAAAAAACAGTGTGGAACTAAGTTCTTGAATTGCTCGGCTTTGATAAACATAAAGCCAGGATCATTGTATGCAATATTTGGCACTGGTTTAAGCTGGTAAAGGTCACCACTTAAAACGACTTGCATTCCACTCGAAAGGGAGACTGGATTTTCTTACCATACGGAAAACTGCTTCAATCTAACAAATAGAAAAAATTATGGCCATTAATAAATTAAATCATTATGACAAAAACACCATAATATGGGGGGGGGGTAGAAAGTTTATCACGTCAAAAGCAGCTGTATGAAAGACTTCCCCAAGGCCCCCACACCCACCCAAAGTGTTTTCTTAGGTGGGATGTACGACACATAAAACTAGAATGTAAACAAATTAAAGCTTTACTAGCAAAATATTCGGAGCCAACCACATCATCACATCATGGATGTCTTTACATCCATGATCACATGGAGTACAAACGATGATGCTTACCCGAAGAAAGATCTTAGCCGATAGCATTGAAACTTCATCTATAACAAGAAGTTCGGTGTTGAGAATATTCATTTTGACTTCTTTCATTTCTGGTTCATGTATTATTTTCCTGGCCAATTCATGGTCAGTGAAACGGCCGTCCATGACACCTGAAAATCTGTGGATCGTCTGTCCGCCTGGTAGGAGACTTGCCGCCACACCAGTTGTTGCGGTCATTGCACATAATGACCCTTTACGTCGGCATAATTGCGTAATGAGGCACGTTTTGCCGGTCCCTGCCTGGCCAAGAATAAAAATATTGTGGCCCTGGTCGACAGCATTGCTTATTTTGGTCTCCAACGCAAGATTTCGACACATATGCATAGACCACGACTCCTATTCCCGCGATTCACGTTTGTTTTGATCGTGCAAAGGTCACGAGTTCATCACTTTTGCGCGCTGAACCTTGGGTAATTTGTCTCGTTCAAAATGGCTGACGTACGTAACACCCTGAGGATGTACGTAACCAGGAATTTAGGGCCAAAAGAGAGACTAAATAACGATTAACACGTCTCAGGGTTGGACATTAAACGTCAAAGGTATTTATCTGTCGGAGGAAGGTTGTTTTTTGACTGCATGTGTTGATATACATGGATTTTTATTGTCTTTTTCATTCCGGAGGGCAAAACCATGTCACAGCTTCCCATTCTCTCTATGCATGTACACCGGCAACTCCGGACACATGTGGACTTAATCATTGATCGTTGGATGAATAACGTTTTATGCTATGGTTTGACAGTAGTAAATCGTAGGTTCAAAGGTATTTTAATGTAAAGCAAAATACGATGTACCACATTCCGGCCGATGTCATCGTGTAGTTAGCGTTGAAGCGAGATAACCTCCATGGCGGAAGGATGTTTGCAAACATCGCGCTCATGAATGACATTGACATTGCTTAGCGAGACCTAGAAAATAGAAGAATATTGTAGTCTCATCATATAACCATACTCCTACTGGCCCAGCTCACAACTGACTGACCTCTTTTTATTCGGCCTGGCCTGGCCCTGCATCAGAATTACACGGCGGCCATGGTATGCAGGCATGCAGGGCGGCCGTGGGCGGCAGGGCGGCAGGGCGGCCGTGGTATGCATAACCGTGGTATGCATAACCGCGGCCGCTGTGTAATGAACCACACGTAACTGCGATGTGCCCTGAATACCGTGCTGTTGTAGTATTTGGGTAATTATCTGTGCTGGAGACCTCAACGGTGGAAGCCGTCCAGGATGTCATCTGTGGATTGGTTGGTATTTGTCACCTGACCTGGCTAGGAGTATAAAAGACATATCAGCAGTTGGCGGGAGTGCACACCTACGGATCCCGGAACCTGATACAGAGACGTCTTTACTCTACTCTCCCGTGTGGAACTACTGGAGACTTCTCTTTGTGTTTTATCCGAAGGATCCAAACAGCTCTGCGACGCTTCGGAGCCACATTAGCAGGCAATACACCGTTTGCTACAGCTCTGCAGCGTGGAGCATCGATATATCGACTTGAGCCGACTAATACTGTTATTGGTAAGCACAAGCTTGGTATTTATATTGTGTGTGTGCCATGTGTGTTTGAGTGCGTCACAGTTGAGTCAACATTGTACCGGGAAATACAATACTGTGTGTTCCCGGCGTTATACGGCGTCCCACCGCACACAATGTATCTGTCAAGCCATTCGGGTGCGTTCCAGACGTTACAAGGTTCCACTAAAGTCTTTCAAAGTGCTATGAGTATCGAAAAATCTGAGGACGTACTTTCGAGATGATAATGATACAAGTTTCATTCATACCGAAGGGGTCGAAACGGTCAGGGGTCGAGCGTGGGTCGAGTGACTCGTAGAAGCCACTGCAGCTCACAAGTTACCCACGACAAAAATCGGGAAAGGGTTATTAGCTTCATAACAGCCGCACAGTGTCTTATAGGAATACAAAGCAGTAGGCACTTACCATTATCTTTCTTTAACTTGAACAAAAACCGGGAACGTAGTTAGTGTTCGGTAGATGTGCTGTACCACGACCCTCCACGACCGTGGCTGTACAGTGGGTCCCGCTGGCTGAAGCTGTTCGCACTAGTTACGCACACACGGCAGACATAACCATCCGAGTTCAGAATATAGTGTGTGCCGTGTTGGGTTTAATTGACACGTTAAAGGTTGATAGTTTGGTGTAATTGTTTGACATTAAGCAAGTACTATACTTTTAAACAATTACTAAGAAGATACAAATAGATGAAACTTTGCAATTATGATCCGCTACCTCAGCTACCCTTCGCTACCCAAAATCTCATTTGCATGAATGAATCGTGCCTCAATCCTGCGATAATTGCTCATGAAACCTAAACAAGACATTGCATATTACAATATGTCATTTTAAAGACTAGTAAATTACCTTTCTATTGATACCTAACAAGCCAGGTTATGTCAAAAATCAAGCTCAGCAGATGACTTATAAGAAGACAGATTTAACAAAAAAGCAAGCGAGTTGGCAATACTGTGATTTTGCGAGACCCTTCAAAATATGACTGTTACAGCTGCAGAGTCCCAATATATTTTCTGTTAAAAATCTATTTCATATTTCTGACATTCCCCAGTACCAAATAAAAAGATTTCATGAAAGCATTGCCTTATTTGTTATGTCTAGCTAGAAAATTGGTAGAATTTGACGATAGCTACGAAAGTAATTTTCGATATAAACTTTGTGGTATGGGGTAAGTTTTCGTCATATATCATGAAAACTATATCAGATATGGCAGATAACAATATGTCATTTAGAAAAGTAGTAAATTAGCTTTTTAATGATACCAAATAAACATGGTTATGTAATAAAATAAGCGCAGCAGATGACCTACAATGGGACAAAACACATATGAGTCTGCACTGCTGTGATTTTGCAGTACTCCACAGAATATGCCTGTTACAGCCACAGAATATCAATATTCTTTCTGTTAAAAGTCTATTTCATATTTCTGACATGTTTTTGTACCAAATAAAGTAGATTTAATAGAAAAAATGGCCAGATGTTATATGTCTAGGTAAAAAAATGGTAGAATTTGGTTTTCGCTATGACTGCAATTTTCAATGTAAACTTTGGAGTATGGGGTAAGTTTTGGTTATATATCATTCAAACAATAGAAGATATTGCATGCTACCATATGTCATTCTACAGATTAGTTAATTATCTTTCTAATGATACCTAACAAGCCAGGTTATATTCAAAAACAAGCTCAGCAGATAAATTATAAGAAGACAGTTTTAACAAAAATGAATGCAAGTCTGCTACACTATGATTTTGCGGTACCCTTCAAAATATGACTGTTACAGCTGTAGATTCCCAATATTTTTTCTGTTAAAAGTCTATTTCATATTTCTGACATGTTCGTGTACCAAATAAAACAGATTTAATAGCAAAAACGGCTAGATTTTTTGTGTCAAGCTAAAAAAATGGTAGAATTCGGTTTTAGCTATGACTGCAATTTTCAATGTAAACTTTGGGGTATGGGGTAAGTTTTGGTTATATATCATGAAAACTATAGAAGATATTGCATGTTACAATATGTCATTTCAAAAACTAGTTAATTATCTTTCTAATGATACCCAACAAGCCAGGTTATATTCAAAAACAAGCTCAGCAGATAACTTATAGGAAGACAGTTTTAACAAAAATGCATGCAAATCTGCAACACTGTTATTTTGCGGTACCCTTCAAAATATGACTGTTACAGCTGTAGATTCCCAATATTTTTTTCTGTTAAAAGTCTATTTCATATTTTTGACATGTCCCTGTATCAAATAAAACAGATTTCAGACAAAGCAATGCATATTTTATTATGCCTAGCTAAAAAATTGGTAGAATTTGAGTTTTACTGTAATTTGCAATGTTAAATTTTGGGGTAAGGGGTAAGTTTTGGTTATATTTGACAAAAAACTGTAGAAGATATTGCATAGTGCAATATGTCATCTGAAAGAGGAATAAATTCCCTTTCTAATGATACCAAACAAATGAGGTTATGTTAAAAAATGAGCTCAGCACATGACTTACAAGAAGACAGATTTGACGAAAATGCATTTGGCTTGGAAAATCGTGATTTTGCGGTACCCTTCAAAACATGACCATAACAGCTATTGCGTCCCTATATTTTTCTGTTAAAATTCCATTTCGTATTCTAGGGATCAATACAGGTTTGTTATCCTGTGGGGGGGTGCACGTAGACCCCCTCTAGCCCACGGACTACATGTTTTGGAGAGCTCTAGATTGCTGATCTATGGCTGGAGAAGCTTAGCTACTATGGTGTTACTAGTTACTGTTGTTGGATTCGAATTGTAATAAACCAACCTTGGTTTTTTACATTTTACCGAATCACTCGCTTCTGTTTCGACGTCAGTTTAACTCGAACCCACCCCGGGGGATTCTCATCGTCACTTTACTCCCCCACAGTTTTAGCGCCTGTACAATGCTAACAGATTTTTGAAGACATTTCTTTTAATAAATAACGGTAACTGCTAGAAATAAGGACGACAGAGACAAAACTTACATTTTTAAAATTAAAATAGATCAATTTACAATAAACTTCGACGCTCGTGATATATTGTCCCTAACTCATTAGGTGCGGTCCGTCATCGTGCTTCGTAATATGAACGTTAACACGCCAATCAACTAGACGTCAAGTTCACAACGTGAGACTCTTCATGCTCTTGTCAGTCCGTCAGTGCAATAACTAGACTGAATGTCTTTCACACCATGAGATCAATTAGCTGTATCTTTGGTCATTTTTCTTATTTTGTTTGTTCTGTGTATCATCTGCAGTTTCTGGTTTGAATCCCTGAACCATGGAGAAATTCCTAATATTTAGCTCATAAATATACCCTGTATGAGTATAATCTGCATTGTTATTGTTTAAATTTTGTATTCAGGTCCAGACTAGAATACATTTATCAACAATAACAATGGTCATTTCGCATACACAGGCTGTAATGGCAAGCAGGACACCGGGCATTGGTCATGAAATCGGATTATAGTCAAAATCCTGTAGTTGATGCATTGAAAAAGAGTAGTGAAAAATTAGTCAAAATTTACAGCTAATGTCCCTTTAATTTTGAGCATATTCCATTAAAGTGCAATGTCAGTGTCGTTTATCATTAAGGGACGTCCCATTTGAATACAGACATACAAATGTGTGGCGGGGAACGGGTTACACGTTCCAAGACATGTTCTTGCTTTTTTCCTGACGTGCAAGCCTCCCACTGTGTCATTGCGATGTCTTTCTCTCTCTCCGTGTGTGTGAGTGTTTGTGTTTGTGTCTGTGTCTCTCTGTCTGCCTGTCTGTCTGTCTGTCTATCTGTCTGTTTACAGGATGACCAAAAAACGCCTGAACAGATTCAAGTTAGATTTGTTAGATAGGTGCCATATGCTAATTGCAAGAACTAATTAAATTTTGGTTAGCGTGGCTTGCATATTAATGAAGTTATGAAATATCACTTTTTTCATGTAATGGATTCCTATGGTGACATTGTCGACCTATATCAAGAAATACTGCACAAAATTTCATGAAACTTTTCACATATGACAATCTCAGAACATTATGATGAAACTGTGAGTCCGGAGTGTCATGCCAATTATCTGCTCATTTGTATATTTAATGATCTTTTGTAATTAGTGATATAACTCTGAAATTCCTACACCGAATTTGATGATACCTGCAACAAATATTGACCTGATATATATCCATCTAATTGTACTTATAAGCATTGGGCAGTATCAAGTTAATAAACAGTCCATTTGCATATTTAATAAACTTTTGTAATTAGTCATATGACTCTTAAATAACTGTACTCAATTTTATGAAATCTACTGCAGATACTGATCCGACACATATATGACTGTGTTGAGAAGCATTAAGTAGTGTGAAGTTAATTGAGGGTTCATTTGCATATTTAATGAACTTTGTAATTAGTGATATAACTCTGAAATTATGGCGCCAGATTTGTTGAAGCCTGCTACAGATATTGATCTGATAAATATCTAGTTGTCACGTGAAGCACTGAGTAGTGTAAAATTAATAAATAGCTCATTTGTATATTCAATGAGGACTTGTAATTTGTCTTATAGCTCTCAAATGACTCCACCAAATTTGATAAAATCTACTGCAGATACTGATCCGACAGATATCTGACTGTGTTGTGAAGCATTTAGTAGGGGTCATTTGCCTATTTAATGAACTTTGTAATTAGTGATATAACTCTTAAATTATGGCACCAAACAGCTCATTTGCATACTAAATGAAGTTTTGTAATTAGTGATTTAATTCCAAAAGTACTGTGCTAAAGTTGATGAAACCTGCTACATATAATGATCTGATAGATATGTGATTGTTCTGTGGAGCGTACTTCTATGTAATGAATCTGTTGTAAACCAAGTGAGCACATTCAGTTCACATCTGGTTTATTTATGTTTTATCACCTGCTAAGATCCACCAGTCGACCTGTTACAAGTCTAATCTCATCCGGTTTTACTGCCAGCTCGAAAGAGAACAGAAGTGGCACCAATTGGTAACTTACATGTGGTGTCTATATTACGTTCACCAATGAAACTTTTATTCGTACCGCCGAAACAAGGATGACATATTTCGTTTTAGAAGCGCCTAAAACTAACACCTACATTATTCAGTGGTAATACTCGTAGTTTTGGTCATGTTATCTTTCTTATGAAAAAGTTTCATCAGGCACAGAATGTTACAAGCCCATGAGCTGAAGTCGTCTGAACACCCAATCAAAGCACACCCTTCTTAATACATTTTAAGAAATGATAACATTAGCGGTAAATTATTAATACACATGTATATATTCCCGGACCGTGGACAGTAGAAGCGATAGCCAGGCTTCTGGGTAAAGAATGTGCAGGAAGGCTGGGCAACTGCAGCGCCCTCACAGCCAACGATTGAGAAGAGGTTCCCTTATAAACAGAAAAGAACAACAAATGCAAGATACTTTACGTAATGAATACCATCAAATTTGGACACTTGCTGCAGCTAGAGACCGATAAAAGCTTTGCAGAATCGATCTTTTGTAAATGATAAATGATAATCGATTGTTGGTGCACACTCGCTGCACATTTACTGCATTCCAAGACCTTCCGCCGATATGCAACGGGGAAACGGGTTAAAATAACTGTAAGATTATCCTTTAAGTGACGTATACCTCTTTTCTAAGAAATTATCAAGTGGGGAACATTATCTATGAAACAAGTTAATGCTTTAGTCATAGTAGCAAGCAACATTCCCATGAAGCTGTTGACATCAGTTACAAAGCCCTTTTATGCTATGGTTTTATTTTACCTTTACGTCAGCTGTTTTGAAATATTTCCGTTTAACTAAAGATTCAATAAATCTTGCTAACTTTGAACATTTATGTCATTTGCATGCTTTTACACTTCATTTACCAGACACTCTGGATCTGATGGCTCGTAATTACTTTTTAATGTTTTATGCCAATCACTGACTTCTTAGAAGAGTTATCTAGTTGTAAACATATTGGGGATATAATTAATTGGTACATGTCACAACTAGTAATTGTGATAACTCCGCTGTTTCAATACATTTCATTTGAAATTAAACAGCTGTTAGATTACACGTGACATTGAGCAGCTCTAAGGGAGCGTTCAGTTATTATGGCCGGGGGTGGGCCGGCAAATTCTTCCTGCGCATCAGTCAAAATAAGTGAACCCCCTACCCATTGTACAAAAAAATTGATGACCCCCTTTAAGATGACAAAAATTTCATGACCACCCCCCCCCTCAACATTGCTAGAGTAAAGCTGCATACACAAACACCTTGGGGGGGGGTATGGAGCGATAGAATCCAAAATAAATCTTAGATTTTTTTCATATGACCTTCCTTACAAACTCACAAGGTGTTAATGCTCAAATTTCCCTTTATGACTTGGTATAATCTTGAAATTACTCCTCAAAGGGGTTGGACAGAAATTACAGGTGGATCGCAACATTTTTGTGCAAACGTGTGTGTTCACAATAATTTCCCTGACAAAACTTGCTACATATCTAATATGTGAATAATATGAATTGTTCATTGCCCTCAGTGAGCTTGATTTACAATAAGACAAGCCTCAGAGTTTCCAAGTCAAGATGTTCATGTGGCAGATAATTATACTTTTGTTCAGATTTACAGTTGAATAACTTCAGAGAATGAAATCATACAACGCATCATTTTTATCTTCCAGAATATTTCTGAACACTGAAACTGCTTTTTGGCGGGACGGACACTTATGAAGATTAAATGATCCCCCGAGCTGTTA
>LD357313.1:0-31687 GCA_001465055.1 Ptychodera flava
GTGAAAATATCATGATTTGGTCAAGATCAGAAAATCCCAAATTAGATCAGAAGGTGTTACATACATTCACGTGTGGTAGGAATTAGTTCAACCATAGAATTTAACTTTTTAAATTTTGTAAAGTTCATGGTTTCACTGCCTGCTCTCCAACTGCAAGATGTGAGGAAACAATTGTACTTTACATGAAGATTTTTGCTTAAATTCATTGAAGTAACGAAAGTTCTGAATACAAAAAGAATGGCAAGATACCTTACAGTCATACCATGTATGCATGCAAGAATGGTCATGCATGCACTCCACTAAAAATAGATACCCTGTGATCTGAATGAGACTGCTGCCCACTCCATGTTGTCAATATCTCGGTGTCTTCAATGCCATACGCGTTAACAACATTCTATTTCTCGATATCCAAGTAATAATTGCAGAAATAGATAAAATTTCCAACAAATGACACCCGAAATAGCGTCACATGCATGTATTTCAATGTTGTGTCGATCGCGATCGCAATGTGCGATGGTACATGTAGATGATAGCTGTATGTGTAGGCTAGATGAGAAGACTATTTGATGTAAGGCGTGCCACAGTAAGTGAGGCTACCCACAATCCCCCTTGATTTGTTCACTCAGAAATTTTTTGCCTAAGGCTTTTTTCAATTTTATCGGTTTCTTAACAATTTTTAACTTACAATTTAAGTTCAGGATTATTTGTTAAAACTATGTTCCAAAATTATTGATTATGTTTGAAATTCAAGAGTAAATTGAAAGAGAAGTCGATGTTTGGAGGGGCTAAAAATTGCACAATTTTCAAGATAAAGTTTTCAGCAACTAAGATGGTCTCATCCTACCAACTGTCAGGTGGACTGAGTTGTTCTGTGTACAGAAGAAATTTGTTTCAGTTCATTGAGTGATTTCCGTGTGTACAGATCATGGAGACTTGTGGGTAGTCTCACTTACAATGCGTGCGTGTGTATTAGGAAGGTGTACAAAACCATATCTTTTAATGAAAGAAAACAATGAAGAATGATAAAATAATGTAGAATTTAAGTTCAGGTGACTGAACTACACGTAAAACCAAACGTTATTGCAATATTTTAATATACGGGCCCCTAATGGAAGAGTCATTTTGATGTCATATCCGCCACAGCTGCAACGCAAAGCCAGTCCAGATAGCTAGTACGCCACATGGCGACACGAAGGAGATGGATGTCCGTTTTGTGGAGTGGCCGTGATTCACATAAGTCATTTCATCTATCAAGGCATGGTCGAAATAAATTTGTTTATTCAAAGAATTTCATTGATGACTACAACGAATTTTAAAGGTCTTTGTTTATGAATGCTGCAAAGACGTACACTTACACATGCCACGTTCTCTATTTCGTTTGATACTGATTGATTTTCCAACTCGTCTAATTTACGCTAGTCCCCGTCGGGCTAAAGGGCGAAATTTCTCGGTGAATCTGATTGGTAGCAACAAAGTTCTGTTGCCGAACAGAAATGTTAAAGACCGCGTCTAGTTGTAGGGGGCGTAGAGAGCGCCCTCGAGCGACTGATCCTCAAGTCTAGGGCTATACTAATGTCACCGGATAAGTATGCGCCTGTAATAACCATATATATAGATCTGAGAGATTTTGAGAGAATAATTGATTGCCAACAAGTTCATGGGAGCAAACATCTCTGGGATAGCGGTATATGTAAGTCATCCCTCCTCTAAGGCTAATAGGGTTCCCTTGTTTCCCATTTTCTGCAGCTGAGCAATGTACAGATAAAAATCGAACGAACACATATAATCCGAAGTCTCATACAACGCTTTAGAGTATTGGATAGACGGTCTCGCTCCACGAGGACAAATTCACCTATCCTTTTGTTCGGACTAGGTAGAATTTTGCTCCTAACCCCTTGTACTTTACTTATTGTTCAATGTCCACCGAATTTTGGCAAGTCTTCATGACAATGGAGATACAAACGAAACGAAAATACAGTAATTCCACCATTACTGACATTGGCTCCCCGGCTCTTACTATCTATAGACAATATAAACATTCTTTGCGAAATAAGCCAATTATGAGGCGATATCGGACAGCAGGATTGGTCGTCTAAATGTTTTGTAACGCTGACCGTCAAAATTTAAATGAAGCAAAAACTTCGGCAGTATAGAGTCCCCCAGCTCAAATTCCACGTTCTCGATCTTCTGTGATACAATTATATTTTTTTACGTTTCACTTTGTATATTTGCACACCCGTATGATTATAGTGGCGAGAATTAAATAATTGAAATTGATGTAGGGACTAAATGATGTACGAATTACATTTCCGATAATCATCTGCTCAGGGTGTACTGAGAGTTGTACGATCAGTCGTGACACATATGATTCTTTAGCATAACAAATGATCAATTGCAACATACACGTATGAGTACGATTCATAATTTTGCCTTAGCAGGCTCTAAAATCATGGCTAGAGTCGATTTGTTTTCACGAACAAGTATGTATGGATAATGATTTTACAACGTCACTGCTGACAGTATCACTATACAGTATCACGTGAATATGCATGGAACCGGTTGTTTGCTGTAAAATTAACGATTTCATATTTATAACAAATTTTTGAATAGTTTTATTTCAACTTTGATTCTTATGTTATAGTACAATTGTATGTACTAAAAAAAGAAAATATGAATGGTCAAATACTCAATGTTTACTCAGACGATCACAAATATCGTAAATATCGATAAATTGAATTCTTTAGTTTCAGCTTACAAACTGATATGAAGGTTTCAAAAGCCATTGTACCTAAAGGCTAGCAATCTGCCATTGTTAATACTACGGTTTGACCAAACGAATTGAGCTTTGAGCTAACCTTGACTTTGCAAATCAAAACTTTGAGCTGTCTTCAATTCTGCTTTCTACTGGTGCTTGCAACGATATGCAAGGATTTTGTTTCTGCAACAATATTTTCTAATACTGATTATCGCTATCTAAAGGTGTTATGAAAGATGCAATGGGTTGTGTCATAAATCCAAATGGATTATATATCCACTTCATCAACGCCATCTTGGTATAATCGATGCAGTAGATTATCTTTAAGTTGATTCTGTATTGTTTGCCGAGGACAAAGCAAGAGTTTTGATAAATCAATGTGCCATCAATGTGCTCATCGATCAACTCAGAGCTACAATAGTTCGCAAACCTGAGAAAATCTGTATATGTGAAAATGATTCGACAATGACAGTTCACGAGCGGCTGAAATGGTCCGTGGTCACGTACAATTAGCAATATTAAAGAGAGTAGATTAACGAGCCGACAATTTACGTATTTCGATTTAAAATTTTCTGAATGTACATTACTCGATCGGACACTTTATCATGTCAATTAGTGCTTTGTAAAATGATTTGGTCAAGATTTTGTCAAAAAACATGCCTGTGAATGCTAGTCTGACTGGAGTAATTCGAATAAGGTCACTTGAATTCACATGTTAAGTGGTTGCTCGACAACATAAAAACCGTGCGTGACTACAGATTATGTACGTGATTGTGAATCAACATGTTCAGACAGCCAGTCAATATTCACCCGTTATCAGCAATAGCTTCCATCGTCATATCTAAACCCGTAGTGTATCCTCGTGGTTTCTCTGCAAATGGCGTATATTCGATAAAGAAATGAAACGAAAGTCGTTTGCAAGTAAAGAAGCACATCTGCTTCCATTCAGAAGTTTTTTTGTCCATGCAAGGCCAAAAATGCAGGTCACTCTTTAACTGAAACATTACGTCTAAATTTATCTTTACCACGTTTTCGAATTTATGTCTTATCTTGTTTCCCACGGCTTAAGATATGTCGTCGAATAATAAGCATCAATTACGCCAATGGTGTCCATGGAAATCGAAGAGACTTTTGGGTTTAGAACCTCGAAAAGATGGAAAATATTCAAAAGCAGACGTAGACGAGCTGTTACAAAATTCGTGAAAGAAAGCTCGTCTTGTAGAACTAAGTTGTGATTATGATCTCATCACATAAGTATCCATATACTTATCGGTATATAGCACAATAGACTAAGTGCTGTAGGATTATTCGTTACCGGCGTCATACATTGTATCAAACGCAATCGACGGCTTTGAGAGCGGCCGTTGGATTACAGCTGAAAATCGGATGCTCATTTACAACAATAGCTGGAAAATAAAAAAATTAGCAACATTATCAGCACTCCAGTCTAGTCATACGGACGGTTCAATGTCTGCGGATGTTGGACTTGGCGATATACCCAACTGCTAAATCTCAACCTAAGTTCAACTGTATAATTAAGTGCAGTATGATTTTCGCAAAGCGACAAAGAAGGCAAAAATATGAAATCATTCGACAAATAACGATAAATTTCCTTCATCTCATAAAATTCCCTAAATTATAGATTCGAAACAAACCGGCAGCGTAGTACTGTAGCCAAAACATCGGCTGTCAGATATAGCTGTAACCTGAACTCTGCAGAGCCGCGCTTTGGATATATGTAGTTGATTAGGACAACAGAACAGAGTCACAAAATTTTGAGGTATCCGCGGATGAGAGATGTGTGTCACTGCAAACATCAAAATTTGTAAGACATAAACACTGGTCACCGGGATCGAGATTGACGAGTTGACACCGGCGTTGACCGGTGGCAACTACTTAGTCTTGGTCAGAGTCTCGTAGATGTCATCGAATTAAATGATGCCTATACTGACAACATACAGACAGACACAAGTGTTGGGGGTCAAGGTCAACAACTTTATTCCGATGTTGACAGGCTATGAGCCGATTTCCGCCACTCTAGGCGTAATAAGATACATATTCAAAGACGAAAAGCAGAAAGAAAGAAGAAGAAAGAAAGAGAAAAAAAAAATCAATTGCAAGCTAGTAAGATAGGGAGGGAGGGTGGGGGAGCGCTCTGAGGGCGAAGCCAATACTGATTAACTATTTAGTGGCCTCGTCCGGAGACCGTCCCACTCACAGCCTCGAACCCGGCCCATTTAAACTACAATAAAACAAGTATTATTGTTCACTTAAATGATGCCTATACTGACAACATACAGACAGACACAAGTGTTGGGGGTCAAGGTCAACAACTTTATTCCGATGTTGACAGGCTATGAGCCGATTTCTGCCAAAAGCCCCCAACACTAGTAGTAGGCGCTAGCCCTCCGGCGCCCTAGAAATAGCGTCATTGTCGCTAAAAGAGTCCATGCATGTTACTTAGTTTGTAAAGTTCTTACTACAAAGGTCCTGGAGCAATAAGGAGTGTGTGGAAACAGACATATGGTAGTGCCATTCCTGTAGAGGGTGTGCCTCGCGACTTTGCAGGGTGTCTAAAGCTCTGAAGTAGTGTTTAATTTCGTGCAGGCGCGATAAGGAGTCCGCGTCGTTATCATTAGTTCTGACGTATCTGGCGGTAATCTGCAAGTTGGAGATTGCCGACAGCCAGAAGAGTTCGCGTAGCCACTCCATGGCTGTTGCATTGTGTGACGTGCCAGAGTTTATTATATACATGGTGGTGGTATTGTCCGTGTATACCACTATGTGGCGTTTGTCCCAGAAACGATGCCACCGCCTGCACGCAAGCAGGACGGTGTAAAGTTCCTTGAGGTTGATATGCGCATCCGCAGTAGTTGGGTGGTCCGCTGACCATCGCGTGTAGAACCAGTCGTTCGCATAAATGCCCGCTCCTGCTGCTGAGCATGTGTCAGTGGTGAAAATCTGCTGGGGCAACGGAGTTTCCTCTATGAAGAATGCCGTACCATTAAAAGATTTGCTGAGATTCGCCCACCAGCTGATGTCCGCTCTCGCTTGCCTGTTAAGGCGTATGTGATGAGACTGTCATGAGACCGAATTTGTCACATCGATGAGTCGCCGCAAAAATGTGCGCCCGCCGCGAATAACTCTTGCTGCCCAGTTGAGTTTGCCGATTAATTGCTGAAGCTCGCGTTTCGTCGCTCGCCGCTTTGGAAGCCAATATTCCAGGAGGTCGCTTACTTCTTGTAGCTTGGTATCGTCTAGGGACAGAGTCCGTGTCTGCGCGTTTATCTCGATCCCTAGGAATGTTAAGCATTGCGTAGGCTCGACCACCTTATCCCAGTTTATGGAAAAGCCAAGTTGCTGAAGTAGTTGTTGCAAGGCATTAAATGCTTGTTCGCACGTTAGTTTAGAGTCCGCGATGATTAGGAAATCGTCGAGATACACGATGACAACATCATACCCTTTCCTGCGCATCATTCTTGTAATACTTTGCGTGATGCGAGTGAAAATTTCCGGGCTCTTCGCTGCACCAAATGGAAGGAGTGTGTCGACCATGTATGTCAAAGTTTTATGCTACGTGAATTTGTAACGTAGGCCCGTAGCACGCTGTGAGTCAATACTTATGGGTACAGAGCGATAAGCGGATTTCAGGTCGACTTTGGCCAGATACGATCCTGGCTTGCACATAGCGACAGCGTGATCGATAGTTTCATATTTGAACGAGTTTGTAGATGCATATGAGTTCACGCTTCTGCCGGTAGGTTGGCTGCAATCGTGAATGAGTCTAACCTTGTTTGAATGTTTCTTGGGTATAGCACCGAGGCTGCTTATAATGTGCGGTTTACTGTTCGTGATCTTGTAATTTCCTGCTGATATCTCGTGTAAAATTTGTTGTTCGACCACCACGCAGTAAGCTGGATCGGTGCATGATGCATAGTTCGATCGTTCCACTTTTTGAAGGGGGGTGCCAGGGTCGATGATGTCGAAACCGTATTTTATGCCGTTTAGAATGAAGTCGCGATCCATGTCGTATTTGAGTTCGTTTTCCCATTTTCCAGGCAATCAGTCAGAGGGCTAGCTACCTTATGCTAGGCTTGACCACCCAGTTCTTGGCTGAGCAGCGAATTGTGGCGGTGTTGCGGGTGGTCTTTGCGGCAGCCGTCCTCTATGCACACGTGTGCGAAACGGCAGGAAGTGCGGTTGCAGCCGGCTGGTTTTTGGAAATCAAAGCAGATTTTGGTTTCTCGTGTGACAAAGTTGCGGCGCGCAGTGTCCTTCCTAGTGTTTTTCTTGGGCGTATTTCCGTTTGCCTGTCGTTTATCAAGGTGATACAGTGATAAATGGAGGTCCACGGAACCCCATGTGATTGAGTCCGTCGCCTGTTTCTTGCGATACTCGTGATCATACGATAAAACTGATGATGTCGTAAAAGATTGCGCGTAATCCCCGATGTTAATTGTGTGATCGAGGTACGCCAATGTGTCCTTCGTGGACATGCCGCGGTTAATCAATGTCTTTAAGATTCGCGCGTTGGCTGATATCCACTGAGGAAGGGAAACTTGGTCAGGTTTCGGTCTACGCTTGGCGGTCCGCATAACTAGCTTCATGTCCCCTTCCGCTGCTAGTTCCGTCTCGTCGGAAGAGTCCAGCGAAGCAGTCTTTGTGGTTATATGGTCCGGAATCAGTAATGGTTTACGCTCATTCTTCGTTAGATTCTGGGATGTGATGCGCTGGTCCGATACAATGTCTTTTAGCGCGTCGTTGCTGAAAGCTTCGAGGAGTTTGTTCAGCTCAGCATCTTTGGCAAGGGACTTTGTAGTCGCCCCTGATGTTTCTGTCCCGTGTGTAGGTTGGTCTTGAGGTGCCTGTTGTTTTGCCGGTTTTGCGTCTAAGTTGTTCCATGCCCAGTGGAGCAGTCCGCGTTGGCCTATAGGCAGTTTAAGTCCGATGATGTCTTGATTGTTGAGCCGCTTCAGGACATCGGTTGATGGGATGCCTTGTGTAGTTAGCACGTCATGTGTATCCTCCGTTAGGCCTGCTGCCTCACACCTTTCGCGGAAACTTTGTGCTTTGTCTGACATTGTTGCTATTCGTTGGCGGGAACAATAGCTTTGTGGACAAACGTTATCCACATGTGAGCGCTCTGAGGGCGAAGCCAATACTGATTAACTATTAAGTGGCCTCGTCCGGAGACCGTCCCACTCACAGCCTCGAACCCGGCCCATTTAAACTACAATAAAACAAGTATTATTGTTCACTTAAACTGTTCGGGCTTGCTACGATATGTCACGGTTAGTTATAATTGTATATTTATATACGTTTGATAAAACTTGAATTGTTAGGTAAATTATGCACGTGTGTACAAGAAATTGGATTTTTTGGATTTCCTTAAAATATTGATTCAATTATTGTCCTGACGAAAAAGTCTTTGAGTAAAACTAAAGTCGGGTAGAGTATCTTAGTAACAACTGTACTGGTCCCACTTCTATTTGCTTCGTGTGAGTTAGCAGTACTATTGTGTTATGATGTTATGCGAGTCATTTTTTGCATTTGACCAATGAGACTATCATGTAATATCAAACAAGAACACATACACACGGCACGAAACGAAAGAGAAGACTTTCCAAAAATGATGTAAACAAATGCCGTAAAAGGTATACAACAAAGCTATAAGATTCTTTTGTACAATCAGTGTCGTTTCTTCGCCATTGTCAGTTTTCAATTAATGACTTTCCTTGAAACACGGAAATTCTCCTCCTATGTATTATTCCGAGCGCTGGTATTAAAAACACATAACAATGGAGACGACAGGCATGTATGTCGGCAGAATAAAACCGGTAACGAGTCAATGAATTTGATAAACGGTATAAATTTAAAACTCTTTGAACTCTTTAATTTATTGGGTACGCGAAAAGGTATTTAACCAATGAAGAAGCTACTGTATCACCTCTCACAACCTTAAAGGAATTTCTAGCCTATTACACAGACGTAATAAACGAATGTTATCGACCTCGTTGTATGCGCAGTACCATGTTACCGACGATACAATTCACAGGCATTGAATCTACGAAACATTGATTTCCAAGATATTGAACATGCCGACCAAGTATAACAGATACATGGACAAAAAGACACTGAATCAATTACTGACGTGTCTAGTTTGTATTTCTTATTTGATTTGTCACCTTAAAAATCAGTATGCAAGCTGTGTGTTTTGTTAATTTCCCATCACAATGAAAGCATACTCCTTGATTACTGTGACTTTGAATTTCACTATTTCTGTCAGTTTAAACCTGTTACCATGCCGACATGATTTAGTTCTTATTGGTGAATTGCAATTTTAACATTGCTTGCATTTTTGTAGAACAATTCAACAGCACTGCATGCGGCTTCAGGAAGGGGTCATGCAGACGTCGCTGAAGTTCTGATTAAACATGGTGCAGATGTCAATGCTAAGAATGACGTAAGTAAATGTGACTCGGTTTTCGATGTTGATATCGGAATCAGAATGCTTTAACAATTTCACGTATGTCTTTTCTACTTCAACCTTACAGTCACTAAATCGTACAATGCTGTGACTTTTTATTGTGTCCTGGTCATACAATCCCGCTGCAATACTTCAAAATGTGATAGAGCAAATTATGCTAAGATGGCCGACGTCTGTTCGCAAAGAGAGTGACCCACCGCTCATATGACGTTCGACTTTATTCAAATAATTTAATCATTTTGCACGTTGGCCGATAATGTTTTTTTAAAAATCCAAATTTTGAATGTTTGATAGAGGATTATTTAATGCCTAGGGCTTGAATGGCTCTTTATATTAACAATACATTGGTTAATCGATTATCGCTTACATCCTAATGGTATTGCAGCTTTTAAATATTTTAGTCGGGTCGGAAGATAGGGTTCCCATGCACCCCATGGATGTATTTTTAGCCTACATTTTTGCAATCCTTAGGGTTTATATTTAATGAATTTTGATGTTCCCAAAATCAAATAGTGTCCCATGGGGTTCATTTGGCGCCATCTTGGATTTCAACAATGGGGTAGGGGTCACGTATTTACCGCTCGACGGAAACAGAAACAATAAAATACTATAAACGTTACATTTTTAGAAAGCCAAGATCATGGCCTTTTCATTGATATAAAACTTAATATACATGTTTGGAAAGGCCCTTTTCAGAGTTTTCAAACAATATACGATTTATATGGTTTCATAATTCATGGTTCGAGACAGAAAGGGAAACATTATTCCTACCCCATATGTTATATATGGCATACCGCATAATAAGAAAACAAGCTCATGCGCCCACTAAATCTCAAGACTCATACTTTTAATGTTGTTTTTCTTGTATATTGCACTGAGTGCTTCCCAAAATATATAAATACCTTATCAAAAATTGTTTGGAGGAACGGGAACTTAATTATTGGGTGTGAAATTTAGCAAATTTTATGATTACGGTCAATGGCCGATATAAAGTCTAATCGACGTTCGAATATTAATTTATCCCTATTAAGTTATGTATCAATATAAAGGCCATGATCTTGGCTTTCTACAAATGTAACGTTTAGAGTATTTTATTGTCTCTGTATCCGTCGAGCGGTAAATACGTGACCCCTACCCCATTGTTGAAATCCAAGATGGCGGCCAAGATGGCGGCAAAGATGGCGCCAAATGAACCCCATGGGACACTATCTGATTTTGGGAACATCAAAATTCATTAAATATAGACCCTAAGGATTACAAAAATGTAGGTTAAAAAAATACATCCATAGGGTGCATGGGAACCCTACTGTCCGACTAGACTATTTCTGTTAGACAAAAATGCATAGTATTTTTGTCGGTTGTTAGTCCTCGCTGATGAAAGCACCCATGCAGTACATCAGCTTGGTTTATGTCCCACTACAGTATATTACAGAAGAACCAATCGCACACCGTATAATTATGTTATAAGGGTTAAAAGTTACGTGTGTACGCGTTGAATCGCTTCCTTGGGCGTACATTTGTTGATTTTTATCCTGATATCACGATAGGACCTGGACAATCTGTCGATCGAGCGCGACTGTTGGGAACCCGGAGGTGAGTTAGCCCGATGGCCGATCTGCAACGTTCTCTCGTAAGAAAATTCAGTATTCGCGGTCGAAATTCTGGCAATGCGTTTCATGTACTCAAAGGCTAAGCAAACATGCGTATCGTCGTCATCTGAATGCGTAACGGCCACTTCCGCATTCAACCGTGAGCAAAAATGTTGTAATTATTTTTTTTGGACACTTGTAATAAATGTTTACGATAACGAGGGTATTTTTAATAGTAACATGATATTTTGATGTACCTGACGGGTATTCATTCTGAACAGAGAAACAAATTTGAATTGAATGAAAAATAAAAATACGAAACTGATCAAAATCACACATACACTGACAGAGTGCAACGTGGTATTCTCAGGCACTGTAACCATAGATGTAACGTCTCTCGCTCCATGCTGTAGCTAACACTCTAACAATGGTAAAAATTCATACCGGTAGTCATAAATAATGTCCCTCTAGAATTTAATGGGATTTCTGTTAGCACGCGAAGAAAAGATTCCCCTTGCTCGGTCAAAAGGAAAGTCTGCAACCGGTGGTCCTTCAACTGTAAGGAGCATCAGATCATTGGCATGATCGTACACGGTTTACACACGGAGTACACGGTTTTGGCAACTTAATCCTCTTTCACAGGGCATGGACGAAACCGGAATCACCAGAGCTATGCACGCTAACAATCGGAACATTGGAAACAGCTCTCCATATTCGTTTATCAGAATAGGACAAGATTCACTGAAATAGGGTCGTCCGTGGGCACGCAAAGTCAGTTTCATTTCAGAAAACTTGGCTTGCAAATCGGGCCCATGTATTGGGTCTACCATTGGCGCGCCATTTTCAACGCGATTAGCACCAAAAACGGCAATCAGTGTCGCCAGAGACTCTGTGCCATAATCACGGATCTCAACATCACGATCTGGATATTTGCTTGCATTTAGAACTTTATCGAGGCACGTTAGTAAATCAGTATATTCACTGAGAAATCGTGCTTGCAGTTGTTCGATGAGATGCGTTATGAAGTAACGCCTTACATTTGCATAACCTTCGATATGATTGGCAGCTACGTGAGTTAGAGAATGACCACGATATACATTTTTTTCAATTTCCCTCGTCAGCTTGCTCTCATGTTCGTCTAGACCGTCTGGTTCTAATAATAGCTGTAGAGACGCGATAGTTGATTGGACCATCGGTTCGATAGTAGCCAAGTTGACATCTTCTCGTTGGAATACAAGATTGCAACGGTCTATGATTGGCAGTACGTCCATCAGCAAATGCGTGATGGCCAGGAACGAGTATTGTTTGATCTGCATTAAGAGACCGCTAGCAACTGCGTTTTCACGTTGTGCTGTTTCTTCGTCGAATTCCATGACAAGCGCTGGCCAGTTGTCGTAAATTCCTTTGACGGCTCGGCCGAAAGACAGCCATCGCACTGAGCAAGGCTCTTTTAAACTCAGGACATCTTCGCTTTCGAGAATTTTATTTAGTTCTCGTAATCTCTTGTATCGTGTGGCGGAATACTTGAAAAAGTTGAAAATGTTATCCACGGTCTTTTTATACTTCGTAACTTTCTTAACACCGCGACTAGCATCGGCTGCTGCCAGTGCCAACCGGTGTGCGGCACAATGGACACTGATAAGATATACGTTCTGATGTTTCAATCGTACGCCGACACTGTTATGTCTACCAGTCATGATGGGAGCCCCGTCTGAGCCGAGACCCATGACTTTCTATATTTCAATTCCATGATCACCAATTACTGATATAAATTTTCAGCTACTATTTGGGCTGTACCGTTTAAAACAGTGTAGTTCGCAATAAATATTGTACGGAGTTTTCCATCATCAACGATTTTCAGAAATATGATATCAGCTGCAGCTTCTTATGAACCGTGACATTGACTGTTTCGTCAACGAGAATACCAACAAACGGCGAATCGGATATTTTCTGAGAAATTTCTTCACGTACTTGGTCAGCTAATGCTCTCTGCATGGCTTTAACACTATCGTAATGCGTGTAAGTCTCTGTTTTCAAGTATCCGCATCCGTTTTCACGTTGCAGTTCAATCAACGACACGAATTTTCGGTCTGATATCTCCTCCTTAGCCATGTAATAGACAGTACGAAGGACTGCTCGCTGTTTTCCCTTAGTTTCGGTAAGTCCTTTACGAGAAAAATCACGCATTAAATCCTGCGATGATCATGCCACCGCAGCCTCACGATGATCATCGGTCTTCATATGACGCTTTTTGTGAATCTGGAGACCCACGAGTAAACGCGCCCCTCTTATTTTCTTTCTCACACAGCATACAGAACAGCAATTTTTTTTTTTTTTTTCGATGGCCTGAACTTTTGACCGAAGCCAAGGATACTCAATGCTCCAACTGCTTTGAAACTCAGTGTGACTTTCTCACGTGCCGGGTTGCTTGCGCTTCCGCTCCACTGCTGTCAACGTTTTACTTGATGTCACTGAGGACACGGTAGCGGTGCACGTGGTAGACTCTGAAGTAGTCTTTGCTGGCATGTCAGCCTTTAAGTGCTTGAACTTGCACAAGATTCATCTTGCGATGCTTCCGATATTTTTTTTTTGCTCGAAGCACTAAAGTTGAAAGATAGCAACGAGGATTGCTTTGACATGATCTATGACCTATGGTGGCAACAGTTAAAGGTAGCTACGCTGCCTCTCAGCATGCACGCTGTCGTGTCAGTGATATGATGAGTGTAGTTGTTTGCCCGGAAGAAAATACATGTAAAAATCGCTCGAAATGATTTGCTCAAAATGTTACAATTTCAGGCAACACCCACGTGAGTAGTCAGTTGTGACCGTGACGGGTCGCAATCTCAGAGCAAAAATCGCTCAGCGTGTTGCAATATGACACTGTTCTCTGCATAGTATTAGCTCTGATGCAATCTTGGTTGGAGGAACCATAGACAAAATGCCGTTTCGTCATCAAAATAGCGTTGATTATGGGCGTCAGTATCTTGCGTACAGTCAAACACATTGCCATCAGAAAAATGCGTGCATAAAATTTTTTCTGCGTATAATACGCACTTTTTTGCGTAACCGCGAACTCTGAAATCGTAAGGATTTCTTCATGGATAAAATTTTCGTCTTTCTCCCTCTCGACTATGTTTAACAGTGAGTGATTGGACATTTTTCTTTTTCCTGCTTTTGGACAATTTTGATCCGAATTGATCCGACGCGCGATTTCTTTTTTTTTTTGATCGAGCCCGCCGAAAAGACGAAGTCAACCTCTGGAGTTATTTCCATATCGCTCAAAACTAAATGTCACTCATTTAATCCATTTGAATCAATCACTTTTAGTAAAACAACTACATAATTAGTTGTGGAGTAAGTAGGAGTCTACGATATCTGCCGCTACCAAGCAAAATTCAGTTGAAGCGTTGGGTATGTCCGGTGCGGCTATGCGTCATTGTATATACTTAGCGCAAGCTAATTTTTAACATGTAGGCCGTAGTACGGGCGCTTGTCATCTCGCTGTCACAGGTGTCGAATCTAGTACACATAAACATGTATTTGAAATGAATATACTAAACCGGACATCCATGATAGCGTGATGGCAAGCGCCTGTGACTCGGGCTACAGTGAGCGAGAATCAAGAACCTCGTACGGCACAAATGAAAAGCGAGCCTGAACAAAATGCACATCCACTTAGTTATGTGAGCGGTCAATCGTACCCTGATATGCATGACGACAAAAAAAAATCGTGCTCCACCAGTGCTCCAATGACCGACAAGAACAGTTGACCTATCGATGCATAGCTTAGAAACTCTTCGTACTACAGATGGTCAAGTTAAAGTAAAATTTGGTCAACAATATGCTATATTTGGCGAGAAATAAGTTACTGTAAATATACTAGGGTCAAATCCTGATTTATATAAGCCTAACTTGACAAGGGAAGCCATCCAAAGAAGTAATTTTCGATGTACTAATCACTTTTGTCAGTCGCCATCTCGACCGTACCGAGTCGTGATGTGAGCAAATCTAAAAATTGCCGAGTGCTAAAATTTGCCCTGGATGGAATGTAGCTAAAGTGATCCGAACTCGCTGCAATCTACAAGCCTAAATTTACATGACTTATCATTCATGACATTGGAGACTGAGGTTCACTGATCGGCCATTACTACGTTCTTTGCTGTATTTACCCATGACCTGGACTGGTTCTCGTTACAGCTCCTCTGTCCAGTCGAGGGGAATGCCCTTTGATCACATACTGATGTGAGCCCTTAACAACGTAGTCAGTCACTGCTGATCACCGCTTAAAACGCTTCCAGAGGTTGCATTTTTTCTATTATTTTTATGTTTAGATTGAATTTGAAAGGCGGAAATAGATGTTTCCGTAATATAACCTGAATCCCAACCTGGTTTTGTAAATATGACATGTTTTTAATTACCTGGACGCTACCAAAATACCATTGCAGTACTTATACTTAATTAGTAAAGATGGAGATATTAAAGTTATTCTTTATGATAATTAAAAAAATATTGAACTAAAATTTTTTTAAAATATAAACAATTCATCTATATACTCAAATCAACATGCTTCCGTCTTCTTCGTGACAGATAGATATCCCTGCTTACAATGACAATAGAGAATGTAGTCGTGTTGATTTGCAATATACAATCTAGGCTTTGGTAGGACGATACGATCAACTACGTGTTTCTAAAGCATAGCCTCGTGCACATCTTTCACTCAGAATTTTCTGTGGTTTTCTGCTTTAATTGTTTATTCCACCCTTGTATATGACGAAGAAGACTGCACGCCTTGAAAGCTTATGCTACAGTAAATTTTAGTTGACAATAGCGTCACAGTGCTACCAAACCCAAGATTAGATGAACCATAGACTCTAAAGCTCCAGGGTCTATGCAATGAACAATGAGTAATTTTATGTGTTTTGGAAATGATGGTATTTTCTCATGCCAGACATCTGACCTGTATTAACCTGCGTGACCACAGGGTAAACAATGAATGCAAAATGTATGAATAGCAACTTTACGGGAATTTTTTTTAAAACTTGCAACCATTGTCAAGACAGCAAAGCGAAAATATATACATTGAAAACAAATCTCAACGCTTTACGCCAATGAGAATTCAATGACATTATCATACACTAAACCAGACTACAAAAATACAAACTTGATACATGCCATTCCGACACACTTCAGACAAGAAAACGCGTTGACCCTCTCTTCATTTGTGTATGTTTTTCATTGTGACATATGTAGTGGTTAGACAAAGTGAGCGCTCTGTACTCGGAGAATTTGCACTCGCAGTTGCGCTGTATTGATTCTTCGACAGTGCCACACTTGCTAAGCGTTCGTGCGAGGACGGCCGCGGCGGCAGACTTAAGCAAACCAGAGTGCGAGCACCCTTAATACGGTTCGCTCGCATTGTTTCACCATGGGATTCAGTCATGTGACAATATATTCCAGTTGAAAGAGTAACGGGTCACGTTGTGTCTGCTTCTCAATATTCTGTTAATGGAAAAGATTTGCTTTCACTTTCTCTGATGAGAGTTAATGTTGTGCTTCTAAAATAGAAAATAGAGTTGGATGTGTTGATGATTATATTTTATAGTTCCACTTTCGTTTGTGTAAATGTTTGTGTTTGTAGATTAGTTTGTTACCGTACATTGTATAATAACATATCAAATGAAACATGATATCATTTGCAAGTACCCAAGAAAGACTAATAGCACCCGTCACATCGTTCCGTTTCGTATTCTATGTAGGGAAATATACAATGTTTCAAATACGTTACATACACCATTACCGAAAAAAAAATGAGAAAAATGACACTAAGATGACACTTCCACATAACAATATTGTTTTCGACCAATTCTTCCTGAAAATTTTCATGTCCTTTTTATCGCAACAACTAGGATCTAGATATGATGCTACGTACCAAGTTACCTTTCATCAACTAATTTTCACAATCTTCAAGATTACCTCACAAGATCAGACAAATGGAGACAATACCCTCTGCTAGGCCATTCAAAGTAAATTCTTTATTTGCCGTCCTTGGATTTTTGAAAACCCTATCTGCAAGCAAAAGAGAAAAACAAACACAGAAAAAAACACACAAGTGTATTTATATAAGCTCATTTTTATTTTGTTTCTTTGGAAACTTTATATATCTGGTAATAATGTTAATGTTGTGTTTGTTTTCTGTATTTTCTCTGAAACTCTACCAGCAAGCGGAAGGCAAACAATGAAAGGTTTTTTTAAGTGCCGAAACGCGAAACCTTTCCCAAACAATTTTGGAAGGAAGCGTAATGACTTCCCCTACGATGCTGTTCATGTTAAAATGTATGACAATGCAGATGTTACTTTCTCCTTTTTCCAAATGTTTGCATCGTAACACTTATAATATGTTTTACATTTACGAACAGGATAAACTGACACCATTACATTATGCAGCGTTGTTTGGTCAGGAAGCCACTACAAGATTACTGTTGCAATCTAAAGCAGTTGTCGATGCACGGGACGACGTAAGTAATCTCTACTAGTTTCCAAAGACAATGTCGCAGGGTGTCAAGCAGCTCATTCAGAATTATATTTTCGTTACAAAGATTATAATTATAGAACGGTGAGGTGATATCGAATTTATCTAAAATGAATTACTTAACTTGGCGCTTAAATCAAGCTTACGATCCCAAACCCAGAGATGAGTGAGGTGATCAATACTATAAAGTCAGGTATACGCCGGGTTAAATTGATACAATTATATGTGGACCCCCTGCAGCCCAGAAATCAAAACAACAAATGCCAGAAGGTAAACCAACCCGAGCAGTAGATAAACACAAAGGGACTGAATACTCCCAGCCAAAACAATGGAAAGTTTATCCTAATAGGACGGAGTCAATAGAGAAACCGGGTGCATGGTGTATCGTTCAATACGGTGAATTCTTTGAGTTGGAAATTTGACACTTGCCTGCGGTGCCTTCCCACGATACAGATTGTAGACAATTTTACAGATAATAGTTAGTATACTGTGCGATGTACTTTAATGATTGAATACGATAGATGTAGTGAATACCTACAGCGCACCTCAGAGTTTACAAGCATATCCTCTTAAATTTGCGGTAGACTTGGCATATCACGAGTGCTTGTTGTCATGGAGACAAACCTTACTCATACACGTACCTGACTGCAAGTTCGGTGAGTACCTCTTTCCAAGTGGCTACTGGTAAAAAAGATATGCCTTGGTTTCAGCCAATAAGTATCTGCGACACTCACGGAATGGTGAAGTTGATGCGATGGATTTCTTAATTTGCAATATTTGAACCGTAGTTATGTTATCGCAATAGAAAACCATGCGTTTGCGTTGCCGAGTCCCCCCCCCCCACCGATAGGATAGAGTGATCGGTTATTCTCAAGCCATTGTTTGTCATTCAAATTCCAACGGAATCTTGCATAAAGAGAGGTAGTAGAGGTGAGGAATTTGGTCCGATATCAATGAACAGAGATACGCCGATCGAGCATCAAAGAAAATCATGTTCTGATGTCATTGCTACATTCAGCATAAATTGTCACATGCCAGTGTAGCCCGCCCTCAGTCTTTGGTAATTCACTCAGTTGAGGAGTGAATGTACAGAGAGGTACAATAGCAGGGCATGCAAAGTTTAAGCGGCCTTGAAAACAAAACAATTTGTGTTTGATGCGTGATCTACAGTTCCTACAATGTCCAAGAATAGCCAGTAGGCGGTCACACTTACGAAGTTGTATGTATGCTTCTTTACCCTTCATGCCAAGTCAATAAAGGCACTCCAAGAACCATGTTGGTCCAGCAGTCTTGTCCGGCGCTGGGGTACTTGCAGTCTTTGGGAAACCAATGCTAACACAGACGTTGTAATATCAACGTCGGTGTTGTGGCTGTCGACGGACGGGAATCACCCAGAGGATGCTTAACGGTCGATGTCAGGGCTGTCGACGGTGAGGTTATCGGCCAGACGACATGTGTGCCATGTTTATCCAGCAAAGATCCGTCGTCTATTACATGAGAGATATTTTTGGGACAGAAATTTGAGGACATACAGCGTTGTTTTTTAACATTTTCAACGAAAGCACAATTTTAGTTTTAATGACTAAACACTTTTCGAGTAGCGGCTCAAATATGGCGGCAACAAACAAGCGTACATGTCTGAGGTCACAAGCGACAAAATCCGTTTGGATCATTACCAAAGTCGAAATAGTGACATTTTCAGAAACAAATTAGCGTATGAATAAAATCCAAAATATCCTCGCGTAGATTTAATGACATATTTTCAAGTGTAATATAAAGAGAACAGCATGTTTGTTTAGCACTGAGATGTGCGGAGTGACAGATAAAAGGGGAATGAGTTTAAATGCGTTAACATTATCAGTTTTGCAGAGCTGAGCTTCTTAAGCTGCACGTTTGATGTCTTGTATAGCAACAACGATTTTAATGTTTGTGTTACTTAGGAAAAGTCATTCTCAGATATAATCTTTGCTCTTCAAGTACTTTTCTCTCCTCGACTTAAATCGAACTGAAGCAATGAGCAGGAAAATATAGTTTATCGAAAAGGCCGACCGAGTGTAATTTTGTTAATTCATCTCCGAGTAAACATATGATTTCGTTAGGCTGTGCACGTGAGGAGTCGAGATTCAGGATTTCGAAGCTTGACAACGAAATATAATATAAGCTGGTATCTAATCCCTAATGAAGACTTTAACACTCATCGACCAATATGGTCGCTATATCGCTACAATCTTTTATCTTTTTGACAAGTAATCCGATAATAGCGGTCACATGTGCCGTATAATTGAACGAAATTCCGGTGTAAAAAGACCAATAAGTCGGGTAAGTTATGAGATGGTAAATTAAGCAAACATTTCGATATATACATAGCAACAATGACCACTACGCACACGTTGTTTTGTAAAATACGACAACGCAATCATCAATCGCTGCATCTCAAATGTGTAAGTTGCTGTACAATGTTTCGTATACTGACACTTGCATTTTTTCTCGATTAAAACAGGTATTTTTTTTATTTCACTATTGAAGCAGGTATATGACTGTTCTGCCGTATAGACGGCATTGTCCGACCTAAAGACATAAAGAGATAGAATAGTGTTGAATAGAGAACTGTAAAGCTTGTATTACAAAGTAAAACGGGGAAAATGTGAGCAATGATTTGTTTTTAATTTAACTTTATTTCGAGAACCAGCTGATAGAAATTCACAGACAATTAAAAGGACAGTAAACAGAAGAAAACACATAAGATATCCCGACAAGATATACAGAACATCCACAAACAAGAGTAAAACCTAAATGGCAATCTGAAATAAAACATTCAGTGGTCGACAGGGAAGTATTTTCAAACCAAAATCAGCGCACGCCTATGTTTCCGAAATTTATTCCGCGATAAATCTAATTCAGCGGCACACTGATGACCCGCTGTTTTCATGGATTTATCAGAGGAACTACATCTGCCGAAAATATTCTTTCATTTTCTGAGGCTACTGACATTCATAGTAATTAGCCTTTATCATGTTCTCAAATGTAATAAAAACGTTCCGTAAAAAGATTCGAGTCGGATCTCGTTGCATCCCATATTTTGGTTTGTTCAGTCACTGAGTATAATGGTTGATAAATACATGTATTGCAGCTAAAAATTAACGTGACCGACGAATATTTTGATTGGTAGCTATTTGACGTTCACGGGTCATAGGTAAACATGATGCAGAGCATTCTATTTCGTTGATACAGTGAGTGTTACCATTGAAAGAACCATATTTACCACCTGCGTGGTAACTATCTTTTCTGTTACGACCCTGAGTCAGACATAATTTTCAACTGGCCAAAACCTAGTCAAAACAAGTGCTCCAAATATTTAGGAAAATAAAGTGAAGTTGTTCAACTCAAATATCCTCGTACTTTCCCCTGGTTTTCTCTCAATCATACCCTCTGAAGGGACATGGGATTTTACTGCATTAGGAAACAATTTCTTTTTGAAACATTTGATGAGTGAATTCAAATTTTAACGGCCATTTTGATTTCCCGCCATTTTCAAAAATTGGTTATAATTACCAAGGGAAACAGAACATACAATGTCACTGTTAAAAACATTCACCCCTATGTATTACAATGGACTACTCTTTGCAGTTCATATAAAGATTTTAGTACCGATATGTACACTATCCACGGCTTTTGCTAATCCGCATGGGTGTGCGATTTATATGGGGTTTACACGGGCGTGTTTACTCCGGAGCTGACACTGGATTAAATTTAAACCTGTGTCAGTTGGACGTGTGACCAGACAACACCGAACTAACAAAGAACTAAATTTATTCGGTGTTGGAGGGCTGGTCCAGGTTCGGTGCTCCGTACTAAACAATGGCCTATTTACACGTGTGACCAGAGCACCGAACTAAACGCCGAACTATATCCTGTCTTCGGGCTTGTGGTCCATTACCACGATGGACGGTGTCGAAGCAAGAAGTTCGGGCGATCGTGACAGAAATTGGTCACAGGACGAACTGATGGAAATGAGTATATTGTAGTTTGATTAAATCAAACTACAATGTACTCATTTCCATCTGGAGAGATGAAAACGTCATCGTATGATTGACGGCCGAAGCATGGATGTAAACAATCTTTTTTACGTCCATGGTCGAGAGATAGGAAAGTTTATGAGGTCATCGCTGCCAGGGCCAGGGAGAAGGAAATCGAGAAAACCGCGGAGCAATGTCATAACAAAATCAAACGGTTGTGAGCCAAATTCAAAATCGTGTCCAACAACAACCGTTGTATTGGCAAAGATAGAAAAAAAACCCGGATGTCCCTCCCATCAAAACGTTTGCGTTGCATTGCTGTTTGTTTCGTTTCGGATATGTGTGAAATAGGATCCCACCTTACTATTTAATTGTCAGTGTTATGATAGTGTTTGTTTCGTTTAGAATAGGTGTATGGAAGTTTATTTTAATGAGTACGATAGTGTTTTGTTTGTGTGTTTGTCCATATCGACCAATACACTGGTGCAGTGCAGGATTCATGATGAGACACAGGTAAAGGAAACATAAACTTGCTCGTTTTCTTCGACGGCGACTCATTGATCTTAAAACGGAATGGATATCGACATCAGGGGAGCTACATAGACAGCAGTTGTCCGCCATTGCGAGCTAGCGATTGTTCTCTGGTCCAGTGAATACCGTTGAGGATGCTTGACCCGAACTAAATTTATACCTTGTTGATTGACGTGTAAACGTGAGATCGTTTAGATTGGTAACAAGGAATATCTACAGAGTGACTAATTGGATACCCTCGGGTTTAAAAAAAATACACGTGTAACCGCGACTTTAATTTTCGGGCAAACCACAGTCCTTCTATAAGTGGCTGGTTTCTTTGTGACACTCCGTGATATGAACAAACACACGATTTACACCTTAAACAAAGGAGACCGACAATGTTCAATTGGCCGTTATATCAATGTCGCTACCCCACGATCCAATGACAGCCGCAATGTGATCGTTCAAAAACATGACGTTTGTGGGTTGTTATTTTCAGAATATCACAAAATATTACAACTTGTACCCTTTAGAAACACTAATCAATTTATTTCTTCATTAAATGGGTAATGTTGCCCCTCTACATAAAGCTTGAAAGGGACGACACATTATGGTTGCATTTTGATCAATGTCGCTACCCCACGATCCAATGACAGCCGCAATGTGATCGTTCAAAAACATGACTCAGAATATCAAAAAACATTACAACTTATACCCTTAAGAAACACTAAGCTATTTATTTCTTCATTAAATAGGTAATGTTGCCCCTCTAGATAAAGCTTGAAAGGGACCACACATTATAGTTGCATTATGATCACGATCGAAAAACAAAATGCCGACGCACTGTTCACAAGTGCCATGGACTGTTGCAGGCAAAATCTTCGAATATTAACATCGATAGCTGAGTACTTCATTGCCAAACCTGTTATTGTGTTGACATATAGTATTTTGATAGTCCACGTAGAATAATGGCACAAACTTCCTACTATATAAATCACTCATCGAAACAGAACATCTTTGAATGTTCAAAAGAATCCACAGTAGTAATACGTAGATCGTAACCACAAAATTATGTTTCCAGTGCCCATACGTAGAACATGTACTCTGAACTTGGACTAAAACCTCACATCACACAGTAAAGTGGCGTGGACTCCCGATGATCACAGCAATGAAAGTAGAACAAAGCGCCGTTTCTAAGCTGTCGGGCAAAGCAATCGCAGCCAAAACACAATTTGTTTCATACAATAATACCACTCCTTAAATAACGAAATTCAATGCAATTCTGCTTGTCCTTGAATTTATCATCGCTTGATGTCGCCTGAGCGATGTGTGGCCTTGGTAACAATTTGTATCGGACGAGGTAAATAACAACCAGCATGTAGCGCCAACTTTGGGTTACGGAGTATAATAAATAATTGCTTCTATTTCTATGGAGTACATTTATGCTGATTTGAGTATACAAAGGCAAGTCTTAGACGTCTTACTTAATTACTGGGCGAAAACAGCATTTTTATTCTAACTCCATAGAGCAGCCACTAACACAATGATCGTTTGTTCACCGACTTATTTATCTTGGAGCATCTGAATTCTCGTAGAAACCTATTTATTTTGTTGTGACTGTTTGTTTGTGTTATATGGTTCGTCCCGCCTTATATATTTCTTTCACATCTAATATCAGTGAAACCAGTTATTGAAACAATGGAATAATCATCACAGATCTCTTTGCCAGGATGTGTTAGTCCTTTAAACGACCATTTTGTATATATACTCCAATGGTCTACTCAGCTGAGAATAAGCTTCTGAAAAATAAACATTGGCACGTCAAATTAAATCCTATATAGTTATGACATAGAAAGTAAGAATAAAGCGTTTGACGCTATTTTGTCGATGATGTCAATGTTCTTGATTAGCAGGCAACCCGATGGCTGTGACGCTCGGCAGAAAACAGATCAGTTTGTTCCGTACGCGACATTTTAGATAAAGTAATGTGATATTGCAATTTAGTCTACGGACATAAATGAAAGTTCCAATAGCTACGAATGTGTAATATACAATCTCAAAATCTATTCTCAGTTTTCCAAGAGTTTTCTTTGAATAAGACCCAAAAAGTGTATAACACTGTCCTATAAGTGTCAAATGTGGTATGTAATTTCAAACGTTCTTTACGGTTTTGTTTTTACATTACTTTAGATTTCCCGTCATTTTCAAAAACTGATTATATGACAGAGAAAATAAATATTACAAAAAAACTGTTGGCTATTGTGTGCTGTGCATTCAAGTAAATGCAATCGTGCTTGTTTCTTTTATGACCAAGAAGTGTACGTGTAGGCAATACAACATGTTTTGAACTTTTCCGTTGGGGCGCCATTTTATGACTGCAGCACCCATTCATTATTCAGCCAATTAAAACGCGTAGGCATGGGCCAAATCACAGAGCAGTGATACTTCTATACACGTCCTTCAGTTAGCACACTTACACGAACCAACTTTGTTTTGAAAATAAAATCACAAAAATAATGCACAAGGTAAGCAGCGATTGGGGCTTTAAAACTTGAGTCATGTAGTACTCGCACAACCCAGAAATAGTGAGAAATGCCTAGCCTACCGCCGGTACTTTATATCTTATTTCTTCTAACAATATTAACTTGTCATATTTAACCCAAAGAAAGACCGGTCAGAATCTGTCGAGTGTTTCACTGCGTGTGCCGCAACCTTTAGCCATGGTGTCATTGATCTCATATTCGTCATCTGACATGCTTGCATCTGCCACGCAGAAAGTGGGTGAAGTATGAGCATTTGTCAAACAATCTTTCACTAGCATGATAATACAGCTCATTAGAACAAATCGATCGCACATTTAAGTTCTCACAATCCCAAAGCATCAGGAACTGCCCGCTTCTTTAAGATAGCATGAATCAAAAAATAAAACTCACATGGCAAAGCAACGATTGTAGAAAAATACACCGTCTCTGAATAAGGCACAACAAGTTTAATTATCTGGCCTTTGCTAATAGTGTATTCAATTGAATAATAGAGTCTTTCACACAAATATTTAAAGCGGCTCTCCAGAATCACTGGTTTTCGGATTCTAATATACCTTGGCTAATATAATCTAACACGGGTCAGTTTCAGTGTTACATTGAGCGCTGTCTATACAAAATTTATTGTAACCATTAATACATTTTATATACACTAAAGAAATCCGATACTGCATACAAAACGTTGGTTATCGTTTATCGGGAATAGAGGGTCGTCATAGAAGTGCACTCAATCTCGAGAAAGCAGCTTTATATTACCGACTCGGCTTAATTTTGTTCAGACCAAAAGTCTATCATCTAATGTAATCCATTGTGAAGCAAGATATTGATAATGATCATGCTCCGGCAGGACAGGAATAATATTGAATCACGAAAGGAAAAAAGACGCTCTGTCGCATTTTAGAAGTCCGAAAACATTGATATACACCATTGCATTGTAATGATTCTCACAAATTCGCACGCATGCAGGTGACCATGTTAAAGGAAGGATGTCAAATGATATATCAATATTACGCAGCAATCAGAGTATTGAAAGAAATATTCCGTCCAGAAGTTATGGTCAATAAATATAATATAATGAATATTTTAATTACACAAGCCTTGTCTGTTTATTTGTGTGGCTATGAATTTACTTTCGTTATCTCTGTGTAGTATTTCACAGAAAATAGTCCACATTTGTTAGTTTCCTCCCTAATCCCCTCAATGAATTTGTTCTACAAACCATTAACATGGAGGCTTATTATCACCCTTACCAGCAGGTCATAAGGTAAAAGACGGGCGTTGATAATGCTAAAACTAGAGTCCTGGATTTTGATAGTACTGCCATTAGCTATGTTTATTGCTGTTGTCGTTTTTGTTGTTGTTCTTGTTGTTGTTGCTGTTGTTGTTGGCATACACAGACGGACTCCTGAAAGGACAAATGATAAGCTCTGATAGCGTAGGTCCTAGTTCCTCTTTCAAGGCAATGATACATGGGACCATGGGGCATACCGCTCATCATCGGTTACGAGACTCAGTAAAGTTTGTAAATAAACAAAATAATAAAATTAATTTTAACTTTTTATGACCAATTTAGCTATTTCCATGATTGCTGTATCAGTTCGGAAAGCCACCAACCAGCGTAAACAATATTTTCTTACGATATATAATAAATATTCCTCCACAAGGAGGCTATTATCTATGTTATGACCTCAATCTTGGCTGTTGCTAAGCGACAAGCGCAAACAGAAAGTATGACATCAAGTGTGAAACAACCGCCCCGCTGAAACCCGACTTTCTGTTAATTTTCGTCACAAAATTAATTTAACCGTTTCTTTGTATCTGTAGTTAGAATTACTTGTGCTCTGAACTTTACATGAATTGGTGTTTTATGGAAATTTAGCTTTATTTTACCGTGTACAGTCTGAGCCTAGATTAGTTTAAATTGTTGAACTGGAATTTTGAATAAAATAGTGTATCTGACAACTAATCTTCGCGTAAACATATTTACTATGTTAAGAAAGTTATCGAACTGCCTTATGTGACCAATGTCACTGTTTTTCAGTTAGAACTGCAATAAGATGAGACACCCAATGTATTGTGGTGTGTACAGTATTCATGAAAAAGGTATTTTACATCAAGAAATTGTGTACTCCTACAAATAGTAAGATTATGTGATCATTATAGTACTGCACTAGTATGGCATTAAAATGATAGCCTTTAATGTGCTTTATATCTAAACGTCTTCGATAGAAAACATTAAGTTCTAACGTCGAAATTTTGAAGACTTTACGTAGCAGATTATGATATTGTATTAAAACACATTGACTAAAAGTTGCAATGAATTGCTGTGCTTCCGAGAAAATGAAGGTTACACAATTGTCGAGAGAGCATAATGCACACGGAACGGTACAGAGCTGTATATAGCTAAAGTACATATTTTACATAATATCAGACCACAAAGATTGATTAACCGGAGAAGTCATAGTACACACCACGACTGTCATGGTATGGAGAGCAATGCGTGTTTTCGAGAAAATGTAACAAGGTTGCATTGTTGTCGATAGAGCAAAGTGCACACTAAACGCTACATAATTGTATATTTCTAAAGAATATACATTGAAATTAAACCACAAAAATGTAGCACAAATAAACGTAGAATATAACATTTATTCTATTCATGTCAATAAAATCAAATAATGCTGTTTTATGAAGGAATGTAGATACTTCTGACCATATCGTTCGTCTAATACAAGGGTAACTGAACAAGAGTCTAATAATTTAGTATTTTGTCTTTCAATATATAACCTCACCTTATACTTCTTGGAATGTTTGACCTACATGGTGATCATTAAAAAGTGCATAAACAGTGTGGCCTTGTCAATAACGACATAGCAGGAAACACCTCGGATAAATCATGGATTTTTTATTTCGATTTTCATGAGTAAACAGCCAATCAACCTAATAACATTTTTTATGACTGTTTGTATAAGCAATGGGTGTTTATTACAACAATTCATAATGACATATAGTCACATACCAGCCATGGAAATACCAGTTGATTTCAATGAACTATAATATCATTTTCAAAAATTGGCTTAGCGATGGAGGCATTTGCGTCTGCAACACTTCAGTTGTAATGCAACAGTTTGAAAATGATAAATAATAATTCCTTTATGAAAGAGACTGGTAACTACGCCTACCAAGGAATGATTAATAATCAAAAGGAAAATACAATTACCTTGTACGTGTACGAATAATGTAATTCTTTAAGGTAATAATTCCTGTTTAACTGTTTGCTGTAGTACAGATAATGCTGTGATACGGTTTGTGTGATTTGGAATTTTACTGTTTACAACTTGTAAGTGACAACTCTATTTCGTTAGCGATTAGATAATGTGCACAAATGTAGATGGCGCTTTTTCGCATTTTATTGATACTTGTTTAAAAATATACCAGTGACGTCAATGATGACTTTGAAAAGACAAAATCAAACACATCCAAGATAGGAATAAAATGACACAGATTCCGTGAAAAAAAATATCACCAAATCTCGGCGAAATTTTAATGCCGTAGTGCGACCGAGAAAAATGTGAACAATGTCTGGCGATTTATCAAAAGTCATCGTGATGACCGTCGAGAGCAAACTGATATCCCAGCAACTGCTTTGAATGAATACTTTCCACCAATACTTAAGTATTTTCCATCAATATGAAGGAAGACGACGGGAATAACTATGAACCTGGTTCGATCTCGGCCTTAAAAATTACGTTAAGAGATATACATCGGCATAAGACGATAAGGCGTTTTCTCAATGATAAGCAATTCGACGGAGCCACCAAAGATACTGACGACAAAGCAGATGCACTTCAAAAATCGAAAATGAGGACAAGCTACGAGCATCTGAAGAGAGTTCTCCCAAAGAATAAAAAGCGATGTGGTACTCAGGCCAGGCATTCATGGAAAGAACGAATTGAAAAAAAAACCCAGCTTCACGCTATGGATTCAATGGTCGATTGGCACGAAAATGACCTCTGGCGATATAAAACTACAAAGAGACAATTATTGTCTTGAATTTGGAGCGGGTTACCGAAACGAATACGCGAGACTGAAAGTACATGGACTATCACTCTGTTCCCTCTCGCTTGTTAAAAAGCTACCGAAAATGACCATGACCCGATTTCGAGCTCCCGTGAGTTTGTCAAGCAGAGGGTTCGATACATGTACATACAATAACGATAGTCAATTCTACATTCAACCCGATACCGTCAACCTAATGTAACACTTCTACGTTGTTTTATACGCAATCCCACTCCAAGGGAAAAAGTAAGTTACTGTTTTTCATGCAACACGCTGCAAAACGTATGTCACTTTCTGGACGTACATTAATATATTTGTCTCTAAACCCTCCTTAAAAGATATTGATTCAATATTGTTATCATATAGTAATATTCAATAGTCAATTCAAGTTAAATTTAGAGCTTATAATTAAACATCGCCTGTTGCTGTGTTGTATCAGCATGAGTGTCATTTGTGCAGTGATAGATACAAACGACGTCGATTGTCTGACGAAGTACAAATGATACTAATGTCCTTAATGCAACACAGGGCGATATTGAGTAGTAACCGAGCTCTATTTATCTATGCCCGGAATTGTATAAATTAAAGGAAAATCTAAATTGCTGGGCTTCATATTTTCTCGCCTCCGCGCGCAAAAACAGGAACATGTTCTTTTGCAATATTTATAAATTGCTTAACCATTCAGAAAAAAATACAACGTCCGACAACAATCATCATCATCTCACTTAACCCCATACCAAAAAACAACGGGACCTAACGATAGTCACAAGGAAAAAAACTGTTTATGTCACAATATGGTGTTACAATCGGTACAGCTCTAAACTCACTGCTTCTTCGCCTGATCATAGACCCTCTGATCGTCTTACAGAGTGGGGGACCGGAGTGGCGGCCATTTAGTTTACTGTCCCAAAATGTCCATGTTCCTTTTATAATATAAACATATTAAATATATTAAATATATTAAATAAACATATTAAATATAAATCCCCTTATCAACGCCCTCCCCTATCACACCTTTATTTTACATACAAGTATTCAGCCACCATGTGTATTTCTGTTTGAGATTAAACCATTTTTAGAAAAAGGATGCATTTCAATCATCCCAGAGCTGTATGATTTTCAAAATTCAATTTTTGTACATCGACGGCCATATTCTTAAGTTGAAAAGTTGTAGAATCAGTAGACAATACCCTGAAATAGGTGAGAACATGTAGGCTTTGTTAGCTAGTATTTTCACTTGTGGACACGTACATGATGTGACTGAACACGTCGCATCATAGCAATTTATTGCTGAACCGTGGCCAAACGGTTGGGCCTAATTGTTATCTCTGTTAACACTAGCTGAATTGCAAAGAGGTGCATTTAAACTAACCAATCAAGGATGACCGGTGGCTGAATACTTGTATGTAAAATAAAGGTGTGATGCAATATGCACTAAGACGGCAACAGTGCCCCTAGCTGTCACCGAGATTCAGACAGGTGATGATAGGTGTAAGGATAGCGTACAATCTTATCCAATTTTCTACTATTCAGGGCGTTTTGCATGAGATTTCTGTTCTGCTCACTAATTCAAAATAACTTTGAACTTATTTTAACTTATTAACTTCAATTCAGCCGTGTCGTCGATCCTGTGCACGCGTTGCGGACGGACTGAAGACATGGAGGTCGATCAATAGTTCGCTTATTCTCTTGAATAATGGAGATCGTTTGATAAGGATCATTACATGACAAACCACTAAGAAAACACTATTAACACGATTGTGACAAGATCTCTGTGGTCAATTATATATGTTATTTCCATAAATTTTTCTTACGATAAGATACACCTGCAGCAGAGCTCGAAAAGAGAATAAAACCAAAAAAAACAAATCATTTAAAACGGACGCAATCTTCCATTACTGCTTCAGACATTATTAGTTCTTATTGACACTATTAACATTTTATTACTTATTTTTCGTCCATTGAAATGTTTATTGAGTTGATTTATGTGCTTTTGATTAAAGTGATAAACCTACCTTTTTAACATTTGCAGGTTTTGTTGGGTTTTTTTTTCCAACTCGTGGCGAACTTCGTGAAATGAATTGTTTAACAATCATATTTTTTAGTTTTACGTTCATGAACCAATGACTTTGACAGACCCATATATTAATGGTGATGTTTTGTGTCTTTACACAGTGATCCTGCCAATACCTCAATTCGATCGTGTTAAATTGTATTGTTACAGCTGAAATAAACTCAAAGATTCGTGCCGGAGAAGTATATTTGTATTGGGTCATCACTCTATCGAAAATATTATAAGCCTTGACGATATTTTATCCTTTTTTCAAATGTGTGCGGAACGGGCCACTGTTGATCGTATCGCTTCAATGTCATTGCTTTTCTTGCCTAAATCTTTTCTGTTTGTGGATTTTCCAAGCACGATATTTAAAGCTTAAAAAAAATGGCTATGCTATAGTCCGGCTAGCTCTGAGAGCCCCGCTTGCTAGAAAGACCGTTGAGGGCGCATCACCATATGGTTGAGTGTAGCGTTGCATATTATAACTGGGGGCTATGCAGAGAATCTAAGTATGTACGACCATGCAGGTTCTGATAACCCCTCGCCTCATGCACTTGTCTGCGTCAAATATATATATATATATATATATATATATATATATATATATATATATATATATATATATATATATATATATATATTAAACACCTATTGCCTGGTCATCAGGGCTATAGCGCCCGTCTATTACCTCGAGGGGCCGTGTGTTACCAGAAACACATCGCTCTTTCCCGAGGCCGTAGGTCGAGGGGTATAGCGATGTGTTTCTGGTAACACACGGCCACGAGGGAATATAGACAAGCGCTATAGCCCGAATAAAGACAAGGCGATAGGTGTTTTATAACACACCACATGCTCATGTTGTATTGTTTTATAGTTTTTAATGTGTTTTGATATTATGCACCACAACAATCCATTGTAACAAGTTTACTGGGCGATATTTCCACAGTGGTTTCAGCTGTACGTGGTAGTACCACTTTCTTTCAAAAAACATTGTAAGCATACCTAGCAACATCCTTTTCCGTCAATGAGCTGTTCAAGTTCCTACGCTGGTTGAATGTTAGAAAATGTTGGAAAATCTGTTTTAGAGAACGTGTCGTCACGTGTATATATATATATATATATATATATATATATATATATATATAT
>LD357313.1:38627-56455 GCA_001465055.1 Ptychodera flava
TGTCATAAGTATCCGTCCCGTCAAAAATAAGTTTCAGTGTTCATAAATATTCTGGGAGATAAAAATGATTTGTTGCCTAATTTCATTCTCTGCAGTTGTTCACCTGTAAATCTGAACAAAAGTATAATTATCTGTCACATGAACATCTTGACTTGACAACTCTGAGGCTTGTCTTATTGTAAATCAAGCTCACTGAACTGAGGGCAATGAACAATACCTATTACTTACATCATGAGATAGAGCAAGTTTTGTCAGGGAAATTATTTAACAGTTACCTGTACTGAGACTACTCGTACCATGAAAAGTTAAATAATACTTTTAGGTGAAATTCCAATATCATAATTGTTGTCCACATCTGAACTTTTAAATACCCTATTTGAATCAAGTACATATGTATCAATTATCAAACACCTATAAAAGCACAAATTAATTTAGTTTAGCATTGTAAAAAAATTATTCTTAGTTTTTTCATAGACTCCAATGTAAAGTGAATCAATATTTCGGTGAAATTCCAAAATCCAATTTGTTGCATACATATCAACCTTTAACCATCCTAGGCTAATTAAGTACTTTAAAATGAATTATCAAATGTCTCTAAATACACAGATTTTGATAGTTTTGTATTGGAAAAAAATTATTCATATTTTCCTCATAGACTCCCATATACAGTGAATCTAAATTTTGGTATAATTCCAAAATCCAATTTCTGGCAAACACATCCATTTTTTATCACCCTAATCTAATCTAGTACATTGATATCAATAATCAAGAGTACATAAATACATTGGTTTACCTATTTTTGTATTGGAAAAAATTTATTCATACTTTCCTCATATCCGACTCCCATGTACCGGTATAGTGGATGAACATTTTCAGTGAAATTCCATAATCAGATTTCTTGTACACATAATATGCACATTTAACCATCATATTCTAATCAAGTACAATTATGTTAATTGTTGAATGTCTGTATATGCACAATTATACCAAATTTTTCATGGGAAAAAAAATTATTCACAATTTTATCATTGACTCCCATGTATAGTGGATGAACATATTTGGTGAAATTCTAAGGTCAAACTTTTTGTCCACATGCCAGTTGTAACAACCCTATTTCATTTAAGTACATTTGTGTAAATTATCAAAATGCATAGATATAGTTTTGCATTGAAAAAGTACTACATAGATTTCTCATACATGTATGAGAAAATATGTGTATACCATGTATAGAGAATCAACATTAGCAACAGCTGATTTTTAACTAAATCCAAATATCAAAATTTTGTACACACACGCTTGCACAACAATATTGCGTTCCACCAGTAATTTCTGTCCAACCCCTTTGAGGAGTAATTTCAAAATTAAGCAAGTCAGAAGGGGAAATCTGAGCATCAACACCTTTTGATTTTGTAAGGGAGGTCATTTGAAAAAATCTAAGCTCTTTTTGGGGGCATTCTATCGCTCCATATCCCCGAGGTGTTTGTGTGTGCAACTTTACTCAAGCAATGGGGGGGTCAAGAAATTTTTGTCATCTTGTAATGGGGGTCATCAATTTTTTGCTACAATGGGTAAGGGGGGTTCACTTATTTTGACTAATGCGCAGGAAGAATTTGCCGGCCCAACCCCGGCCAAAATAACTGAACGCTCCCTTAGGCCTAAAGAAGTATTCTTTGGTTGTTGTACGCCTACTTCGATTCGGTGATCATGCACCCCACCCAGCCCCAGACATTATTCATCTCACAGTTTGTAAGTCGCAGATCGACTGTGGACCTGCCTGCGAGATGTGACTGTGACTATGACGTACCTGCGACTCAATATAAAGGAAAATGAGGGTAACTCCACACATCGGCTCTACCAAGTTTGTTTAATATTACGATATGGTGAATAAAAGGATCATTGCATTTATTTTGTGCGGAATTTATCCCTAGTTTCAATAGTCATGTGATCTGGGTCCCCGGTAAACCGGTTTGTTGATTGAGTGATTCGTCTTAACGGTGTTTCGGAACCAAAAATGGGGTTCCTTCATCAGTCGCTCTCGTGTTTTGTATCCCCTTCGCTTGGTTGTGTGATGAAGTCATCTTCGTCCTCGAAGAGGAGAAGCCAGATTTGTTATAACCATACTAGCATCTCTTTTTGATGTACAATCGCTACTATCAAATTAACATGTGGGAAAACAAAATAATTCGAGCGACTGATGAAGGAACCGCACTCTGGTTCCGAAACACTCTAACACATAACCGGTTCTTTTCCCCGAGGACCCAGATAACATGGCCAGGGTCAAAGCACTATCGATTCACCGGTGTCTCGCTATGTTTCTCCATATCATTAAAGCACATTGATCGATTCAATATACCGCATCACTATCAAAGGTAGAAAACGATGTGTAAAGTTGCTCTCATTTTCCTATATACGCAGGTCGCAGTTGTGAGTCGAAGGCAAATGCCCCTAGGTCTAAATGCCGAAGTCGCATGTCGCATGTCGTGACCGGATTTCCATACGATCAGAATACCATTCACTTTCACTATGATGTCGAGGCTACGACACCCGTGCGAGCGCCTTGAAGCAATCAAGGTACTCAAGGCAATGCTGGAAAATCTCTACTGCCAGCGACGCTGGCTGATGATCGACATGGCCGAAGTATTCGAATCCCCTTCCCGGTCACGCACGCTAAGGCGACTTCGTCCACAGACGCAGGAACTTCTCGACTCCCTAAACTGGGACATGATGTCATCCAAGGGGTGTTGGAGATACTTCGCCGGTCATGGCCTGACACTGAAGCGTTATAGATCTGTATGAAAAGCAGTCACAAGTAATATCAGTGATAGATGGTGTCATTTAGGAAAGAGATGAGCTTCGATGACACAGCTGTGTTGGCCTAAGTGTTGTTCGGTTGCTTTTAAACTTTGAAAGTCCGGTTTCAAAGGTACAATGCTCAACTAATCAGCGATTTTCATAAATAAAGTTTGTTTTGATAGGCCTACTTCAACAAGCATGTTGTTTTCTAAAGTGATGGCTATTTCACAGATCGAAATGACCTAGATTAGGCTAAAGAAGTATTCTTTGGTTGTTGTACGCCTACTTCGATTCAGTGATCATGCACCCCACCCAGCCCCAGACATTATTTATCTCACAGTTTGTAAGTCGCAGATCGACTGTGGACCTGCCTGCGAGATGTGACTGTGACGGTTCTTTTCCCCGGGGACCCAGACCACATGACCAGGGTCAAAGCACTATCGATTCACTGGTGTCTCGCAATGTTTCTCCGTATCATTTAACTACATTGATCGATTCAATATACCGCATCACTATCAAAGGTAGAAAACGATGTGTAAAGTTGCTCTCATTTTCCTATATACGCAGGTCGCAGTTGTGAGTCGCAGGTATATGCACTTAGGTCTAAATGCCGAAGTCGCATGTCGCATGTCGTGACCGGATTTCAATACGATCAGAATACCATTCACGTTCACTATGATGTCGAGGCTACGACACCCGTGCGAGCGCCTTGAAGCAATCAAGGTACTCAAGGCAATGCTGGAAAATCTCTACTGCCAGCGACGCTGGCTGATGATCGACATGACCGAAGTATCAATCAATCAATCAATTCAACTTTATTCATCCCTGAAGGGAAATTCAGATTGGCGGACAACAACAAAAACACAATAAAACAACAAAACAAGACTAAAACTAAAAAATAGTGACAACATACAACGACCGTTAAGATACATCATTTAAAAACCGCACAGCGGTAGGAATAAAGGAATTCTTGAGCCGGTTTGTCTTGCAAACTGGACACTTAAAACGTCTTCCCGAAGGAAGCAGTTGGAATTCTGAATTTAAAATATGCTCTGATGAATTTAAAATGGAACGTGCTTTCCTCAGACACTGTTGCTTGTAAAATGACAAAATGATCCTTTCTGGTGCGCCAATAATCTTTGAACTTAAAGTGACAATATTTTCTATGGAATTCTTGTGTTTTAAACTTAAATTCTGGAACCAGCAGATAAATGAGAAAGTTATGATACTTTCGATAAGAGACTTTTAAAAGAAAGATAAAATTGTCTTGTTCACTGAAAAGGATTCCAATTTCCGTAAAAAATACATTCGTTGTTTCCCCTTCTTTAAAATCCCTTCAGAATTCTTATCCCACCTCAATCAACGTCAAAACTGGAGCCAAGATATGTGTAAATATGAACAATTTCAACTTCCTAAACATGAATAATGCTCTCGACAGGTTTGTGTTTTTGTCTTCTGAAATCAAAAACGATTTCCTTGGTTTTGACTACGTTCAGATTAAGGTATGAATTGTCACACCAATTAACAAATTCGTCTAGGACGGGACCATGTTTTTCATCAGGCCCTACAAGAAGCGAGAGGAGAGCCGAGTCATCTGCAAATTTTACAATGTGGCGACCTTCGTAGTTACTTCTACAGTCATCTGTATAGAGAATATAGAGCAGAGGAGACAAAACACAACCCTTTGGAGAACCGGTAGATGTTTGTAAAGAATCAGACAGCCGGCCATTAACAAGCACACGCTGAGATCTGTTAGTTAGAAATTCAATAACCCATAATATCAACTGATTGTCAAGTCTAAACTTCGAGATAAGTTTGTTGGCAAGAATATGGGGCTATATCGTGTTAAAGGCAGATGAAAAATCTGCAAAAAGAATTCTAGCATGGGCACCAGGTTTCTCAAGATGTTTATACAACTCATTTAAAATAAAAAGTTTGGCATCTTCAACACCCTTTCCAGTTCTATATGCAAATTGAAGAGGATCCAACATATTTTCAGTCTTGGATAGAATAAAATGTTTGATTATTTTCTCGAATGTTTTCATCACAAGAGAAGTGAGGGCAACAGTACGAAAATCGTTTTGCTGCTTTGGATTGTTGCGCTTTGGAATTGGAATAACTGTCAAGGTTTTCCATAAGGCCGGAATAGAAACATTATTTAATGAAAGTTGAAATAGGTGTTGAAGTACGCTGCTCAGTTGATCGGCACACAATTTAAGCGTTCTGCCACATATACCATCAGGACCTGGACTTTTCCTCACATTGGTCGTTCTCAACGACTTAGCCACTCGATCCTTACTGATAATTATGTTGTTTTCTAACTGCAACGAAGCTTTTATACTATTTACCTCAGCTGAAAAATCATGTGACTAAAAACGAGTAAAGAAGTCGTTGAAAACGTTCGGTAAGGTCAGTTCTGTTTCACCAACAAGACTAACAATTGAGTGATTACGTTCTGTGGCTGTATTGACCGCTGCCATCTTCTTGATACCCTGCCAGGCTTTGCGAAAATTACACTGTTCAAATGTGGATTCAATTTTACTCTTATATGTCAATTTCGCTTGCCTAATGGCTGTCCTAACGTCCTTGTTTACTTGTTTATTTTCTATCTGACTACCCTGGAAAAACACCCTTTTTCTTATTAAGGACCGACTTAAGGTCTTTAGTAACCCATGGCTTGTTATTGGGGAAAATTTTGAACTGCTTACTCGGTATGGTAGAGTCAACACAAAAGGAAATATAGGAAGATATAACATCTACAAGTTCGTTCAAGTCCTTGCTAGATTCATAAAATATCTGCCAGTCTGTACATTCAAAGCATCCCTGTAAGCTCATTGTACTATCTACAGTCCAGTTCTTGACACGTTTCACTATACTTTCAACACGCTTTACGACTGGTTTTGTAGATTGGTGCAAGAAGAATTGCATTGTGGTCTGACGAACCAATAGGAGGAAGCGGTATTGATTTGTACGCACCTGGAACTGTGCCAAAATACAAATCAATTGTTCTATTCAGACGTGTCGGGCAGGTGATGTACTGGTGGTATGACTTCAGAATTCTGTCATGTGCACGATGGTTGAAATCACCGAGAATGAATTTTGGAGCGTCTGGGGAAATAGATTCCAATTTCTGAATATTATTTTAGATATGTTCAATGGCTCTTGACGTATTAGCGCGGGGGTGGATGTACACTACAGTGAAAAACAGCTGGACGTATTGGAATCCCCTTTCCGGTCACGCACGCTAAGACGACTGCGTCCACAGACGCAGGAACTTTTCGACTCCCTAAACTGGGACATGATGTCATCCAAGATGTGTTGGAAATACTTCGCCGATGCAGGATTGTGAGGCTCTATATTTATTAAAATTTACATAACTTTATATTTCAAAACATAGTGGTCGAAACTACTGTAACTATGAAAAATACAATTATTATATATGTTACAGAAGGGACTGTGTTTTCGTACAATCCACTTGACTGACAACAAACAACTTGCATCTCTAAAAGCCACGCACGACTGAGGTCTGATTTTTTTGGCCTACATTCCCATTTTACTTCAAAATTATGACTGAACTGAACATGCGTTCATAAATGATACAAAATGTAATGCCAGTGTCACAGTTAAAAGTAATAGGAAAGAGAAAACAAGGGACAGGCCTGTTTATAATTGCCTCTCGCCGACGTTTCTGCATGGAATTTTGTGCGCGGTCGTTCGATATCTTACACCTCTCCGATCTAGCTGCAGAACTTGCCTGAGGAGGAGCCTTCAAATGTTCCTGATCAGTAGGAAAACTAAAAAAGCTCGTCCTGACCCTCTACCGTTATTGCAATTAAATGCAAGGATAGACCATCGTTTCTGTTTACATATGGCTAACAAAGAGCGCAACAACTATTATCTATTTACATACAAGAAAAGATAATACACTCAGCTAGACCGCCGCCGTGAATAGCCAGCACGCAACTTGTGTTTGACATAAATTGCGTCACTAACCACAGAACCAGGAAGTAAGGATTTTTACGGGTGATTTAAATTGCGTTTTTTGGGAGGGTCTGACACCAAACTACAGTTACGAGAAATGTGATTAATATTTCGCATTGCCTACAATGCCAAGTATGAATATTTTATTAGGGGTTTAGATGTTTATCAAGTTTAAGGTGAGATAAAATCCTATCATTGATCATACTCATATTAACTAGAACGGTTTCGTAGAACAGCTGATTTGAAAAAAAAATGTTCGGAGATAGAGAATAATCCTTTGTTTAAAGTGACATAATATCTGCTACTGATACCTGCTAATATATCATGGATGTAAATCCATAATAAAATGAGTGTACAGATAATTTCAAAAGACTGCCATTCAATATAAAAATACCTGCATTAAAAAAGACATAATAATCATGTACTTTTAAAATGTATGTTGAAGTAATGTTTAATTTACTGTTTTTTTTTAATTTGCATGTATATTAGAAGGTGATTTTTTTTTCTTTCGAGTCAACACTGCATGTACTGACGACCAGTCTTGATGCATGAGAACATTCTGTATCGTCTCAGTTATTTGATGATACTACATGTCGTTACAGCAATGATTTATTGTCATATAAAGCCATTAACCATGATTAAAATCTAGTTTTGCTGCATTTTAATAAATTTCATTGAGATTGAGAACGACACTCATTAAATTACATTTAAGAAGGTACTTATTGCATAACACGATTCAGAACTTATTTAGTTTGGTCTTCATATCTTTCAAATTTCTCAAAAGTGTTAGGAGCTCTATAGCTGAATGTTACAATATTACAAATTACTTATAAAAACAAGTGTATAACGTGCAAAATAATATAAAGCAGATGAGCTTACGCAGATAAACTGACATTAGTTAACCATCCAATTATCCCAAATTAGTTCAGATCATGCTGCATCAAATTGTGAGAGACTTTTAAAGGCTGCGTTTTAGTCAGGCAAATCTCCATAACCTCATCATTAATAACATCTGTACTTGTAGAACAGTCGATAATTGTTAAAATTTCAAATTAAGAGAAAGGTGTCGCCCTGAATTAGTGATTCTTTTTTTTTCTTGCTCAAAATGCAAGTGTGCATTCAAAAACAAAATAATCATTGACAATCAGTTATAGTATATTTATATAAGCTTATATGTTTTATATTTAAATTCACCACTTTTAGAGATACAAGTCTTAAATGAATCCCTCATTTTGGATGTTTAATTTACTCTACTCGTATTGACGAGATTTTTTCTGCCGCGCAATCAGTTCTGAATGAGATTCCTGAACAAACGCTAAAATGAGTATAGTCGCTTTAGGGCATCCTCCATGTATGCGCGATAGTTGTTGTTTTCATGAGATTTTGGAGTTAAAAAGCATATGTTAATCCTGACAAATGTCACCATTGCCACAAAACATACAAATAATTAACTGGTCATCGAAATATTGTATGTAAACGTTTACAAGTTGAGCGTTATCAGAAAGCAAATGATAACATGTGATGGCTAGTTCACACTACTGTACACAATGTAACCGTTGAAGTCGATATGTGCACCGACGGAGTAGAAGCAATGAAAATAAACTGATTGAATTTGCCGTCGATTCTTGACGACATTTTATTGGTGGATAATTATCAGGATTGGCTGTCCTCTTCCACAAGATTTCTACTAAACGCTGGCTTAACTCGAAAGAATTGAAATTGACTTCCTAGTCGGTATGAAACATATGCCTCGAGTGATAGATTATAAAGTTATGTTAAAAATACATTGTAGTGTTATGCAATTTAATTCACGGTCTATGACTTAAGGTACCGGCTTAAAATCGTAATGCTCTCAGTAACTGACGCTGCTGCACCGTGTTGCCAATTGCAAGCACATATTTACATTTTTATTACTGGACAGCAATGATTAAAAACCCAGATTCAAAGTCTCCCTTCCACTCTCAATTTGTTAAGAAATAGTATAAATTGAATACCTTCCGATTACACATAATAAATTGCTCGGAATACATTTAATTAACACAGATATGTCCAAAATAGTGAAAGAAGGAAATGTTGAACCTACATAAAATTATGCATTGTATGTTAATCTATTGAGCCAATGATCTGTGTCACTTCGTAACTCATTTTAACTTACCAACACTGACAAAATGTGTATCAACTAGTACTTACTGTCACGAAAACATGGTGCACACTGAACACTACACAATTGTATACACACATTATTGTATGATATCATGTCATAAAGATATAGCACGACTGAACATAAATTTTTACGTTTATTGTATCCCTATCAATAAAATTAAATAATGCTCCGTGAATTTAGAAACTGCTGCTTTTATATTGATTTTACTTCTGTTAAAGATCATTTCAACTTCACTCTACAGTTCATCAAGGGTAACTGAACAAGAGTCGTAGTTTTGTCCAAGGATGTGTAAGCCAACTTTACAATACTCGGAATATCTAACTTAAGTAGCGGTCATGTAATGTGCATACACAGTGTAGACTTCGCAATAATGACATTAATCCTTCAAAGCTATATGTTGCAACATCGCATCGTTGATGAAGAGCGGAAATTGATATATGAGAAAGAATAACTCAGAGTCATGTTGTTGTAATTTCCGCTGGTTCTTTGCCACGCAAAACGTCTTGGCATAAAAGACGAAAGTTTAACCGATGGAAAAACGGGCATCTTATTCAATCAAATTTGTCAATCGACCATCCACCTATCGACCCTGTACGTGTTTAGTGTACGAGTCAATATCAATTCCAGGTTCGCGCATTAGTGGGTGCTCCACCCTGTCAACATAGTATCGATTTCATTGATCGCTATATTGGTAGATTTACAAACATAACTATTCACGTCGAACGTCGATGGGCGCGTTGGAATACGTACATTAGTGCATGAGGTGTTTTCACCGTAGTGGTGAAAACCGATTTCACCGATTGCAGCATTGTGTCGCTTGGCGCCGGATGCGAACCCCGATTGACGCGGACAGTGTCTGCGACCAACAAAAGTACCACTACAAGTCAACATACTGGTATACAAAAGCACAATCTGCTATGCTCGATTAGAACTTATATGTTTTTATTAAATTTGCTGAAGCTTGAACTGTGATCCCGACGTACTCAACCTTCAAATGTTAAACTAATGTGGCCAAGATGGCGGTCGAAAGTCCATGAGGGCATTGGCCGGCACAAACCATATTGTGTCTAGGCTAATCCCCTGAGCGCGGAAATATTCCGCGTTACCAAATTAGTGGCTTATGACTTCCAAAAGAGCAAACAAACTACAGATCAGGGAGAACAAAAGACCACAATGTTTGTGAAAATGACACTACCCGACATCTCTGATTTGACTAACAGTTTAAGTTGCGTGTCGAAGACTTGATTGACACCTTCAGTCAATGCCTGTTGAATAGTAAACACATATTACCTGGTCATGAGGGCTATAGCGCCCGTCTATTACCCCGAGGGGCCGTGTGTTACCAGAACCGTAGGCCGAGGAGTATAGCGATGTATTTCTGGTAACACACGGTCACACACCACACGCTCATGTTGTATTATGTTATAGCTGTTAATATGTTTTGATATTTTGCACCGCAACGATCATATGTAAAAAATGTGAAAGATGCTCCCCACCTAACTATCCAAAATGTTTTTGTGTCGAGTTTGTGTTTGATTCGTTGCAAAAATGTGTTCCTACATTCTTATCCGATTGTTTGTGTTAATGAAATGTTTGTTTCGCTTCGGATATTTGTAGGGAGGTTTGGATTAGTGTGTACGGTAATGTTTTGTTTATGTGGGGAAAGCTTATGGCGAGATGCAGCCGGATCTATGGTGTTACAATGTTGATAGAGTGGCCCTTTGACGCTTGCGTTTCGAAACCCGAGTGTGGTTTCTCATCAGTCGCAGTGTAGATTCTTTCCTTAGTTTGTGTTTGTGAAAATTTGTTTTAATGCATTTTAGTGGTCTTGCTCTTCGAGTAGCGAGGCAAGTATATTAATTTTTGGATCTCGTTGTGAATCCGTTTGGTGGTTCGGTTTGTTTGTTCTATGTTTCTTTACTTCTGTAAATTTTGTTTTTGACTAGTGTGTCTTTTAGATTTTTCGAAGGTTTCTGATTTTTTGGGCAATAAGTACCACTGCGGGGTACGGATTTTTATGTTTTATGGATCAAGACACTTCTACGTATCATGATCAATGTGTTTATTGTCGTACATTTTGTTAAATAGTTCGTGTACTTTGTTTATTGTTTGTTCTGTGTCGTCACTGTCTTGTTGTGTGTAATACTGAATGTTTCGTAATTGCCTTTCGCATTCGTGTACGTAATCTTTTGTGTTGACAATGACGATACTCCTACCCTTGTCGAAGGGTTTTTATGGTAATTTGTCTATTGTTTGCAAGCTGGTTTATCGCGATTCTTTGGGCACGCGAAATGATTTGTTTCCTTGTTTGAAAGGGTATCTCTAGAAGTGCGAGTTTAGCAGCTTCAGATAGCTTTCAAGTTTTTGTTTTTTGTGTTGTTCGTGGAGTCCAATTTTATGGATGTTTATTTATTGTTTTTTTCGGTAGTTCTCTTTTTGGAGAATTTGGTGGCCCTGAAAAGGGCCGTTTGGTATGGGTTTTTGTGTAACTCTTGGTACGTTTATTTTGGCGATGTGCCTTGTTTATGCTTCTTTTCGCTGATTCGATGTGCTTGGTGAGTAGCTGTTTTGCCTTTTTCTTCTCACCAGCGTCGCTGATTTCGTTGATCGTATCGTTAGCTGCCTGGATCGTGTTGTCGATTCGTGTGTTGTTTTCTTCCTGATGCAGTGGAAGATAGTTGTTGATTGACTCAACAAATTTAAAACCACTGTGTCTTTCTTGTTGACGCCACTTTGTTGTAAGAGCTTCGTCTGGTTTATGGCCCGGTAGTTGTGCTCTTACGTTGAATTGCAAGCTTCGTGGGACCACTATTTCTTGCAGACAACTATGGATTGATGCCAGTTGTTGTTCGATGTTGTGTTGGTTTATGTACATTTGTTGAAGCAGGTTTCTTGTTTTTTCATGTGGCTGAATATTTCGTTGCTGACACGATCTGTGGTGGTACAAGGGTTTGAGAATGTTAAAATTGGTGACTTACTGCTGATGTTTCTGCAGTTCGGCTGAGTTGCTGGGATGAGGGTCGGGTCTCCGTCATCCGATGATCGGTTTAGTGTATCTAGTTGATTCAGTTACATTCTAGCGAATGTATGTCGGAGGAGGCAAATTATTGCTCAGTTTATGGTAGATAGATAGGAAGGCTATTGTTATAGGAGTGTGTTGTGATTGGTCGGTTATCACATCAAGGCTCTGTGTGATTGGTTGTTATTTCAAGTGATTTGATTGGTTGGTGTGTCGGATCCGATGATCCTGATATTTGTTTTTAGTTTTAAGGAAAGATAGGTGACTCGGGTTTTACATAGCCATAGCATGTTTTCCCGCCACTTTTTTTTATTGTTGTAATGATGGTTTGTTATTGCGTTCGTGATGATAGATGAGGGATACTGAAGGGTATTCTCGGGTTTGCCCACTTTCGACTTAAATCTGCTAAGCAGAAATAAGTAGTAAAATCGAATGTAAAAAATGTGAAAGAGGCTCCCCACCTAACTATCCAAAATGTTTTTGTGTCGAGTTTGTGTTTAATTCGTTGCAAAAATGCTAGTATTCAAGATAAAACGAATATTGTCGTAAAAATACTGATGTACCGACTTTTTCATGTAGTAAACAAAGGCGGAAGTGACATCGATCAGTATTGCGTCGTCAAACGCCACCAGGAATCTGTTTTAAATGTTCATGTTAATCTGAATATAAATATCAAATTGAACCTAATTTAACAGTAGTGCCCCTTTTCTTTTATAGTTTGTAAATTTCATACAAGATATTCCTACAATTAACGACGAAAAGGAGTTCAGCCAGGATTTCAATGCTGTATCAGTTCAACAATGCCGATGGCGCACATTTGTTTTCGATCCGTCGTGTCGGTAAAGGTGGTAAAACATGATTGTCTTTAAATCTACCAAAGTAAAAAAGTAGATTCAATTCATGGGGTTGTCAAATCTCACCTTAACACGGGGCGTGTAGTGATTGTGGCGCAGCAAACAGTTTTATCCGCTCTACCCTGAGGAGTGCATGGCACTAGGGTCTAGGGGACCTGATTGTATCAAAACTTGTCACGTCGACGATGGTTTAAAAACATAAAATGCAATAATTTCTAACGTCAAGTTGCTTTGTTTCTGATAACTGTATTGCTGAAAATGTGACCTTCCATTCCGATCTCAAGTGCCGTACTTGCCAATAACTTCGCAAACACTTGTTCACTTTAACCCTGTGGAGAATTTTATCGCTATGAATATTTGGATGGCCAGTGACACAACTGTTAGCAGATTACAGGTAGCACTGTTTACCACCCAATATTTCTTCATTAAATAAAGTTCATATAGATATCTTACAATATACAGCTGATTAATATCAAAATTATGACAGGCGCCTACGCAGTAAAACCTAGTTTAATACCATGATTGTTAATCCGGTTATCCAAACTTTAACTAATCCGTGTCCCAAGAAAGTTTAAATGTCCGACTTCAGGTCACTGTGCAGGGTGCCGCCACAGGTTGTAAATGCGTTTGAAGTTCGTTAACATGTAAAAAGCCTCGCTGCTGATCGGACATGCCGTTTTTGGTCCCATAATCCCATAATTTTGACATGTTTCAGGCAGTCATTGTCAATGAATCTTGTATATGATGTCTATGAATATATAGCGACTGAGTTGAAAATAAATGTAAAAAGGGTAAAAAGCCTCGCTGCTGATCGGACATGCCGTGTTTGGTCCCAGAATCCCATAATTTTGACATGTTTCAGGCAGTCATTGTCATTGAATCTTGTATATGATGTCTATGAATATATAGCGACTGAGTTGAAAATAAATTGAAAAAAATTCTTCGTTTTTTGTCGAAGAACGCATACGTTTCAAAATGTGTTCCCTGTGAGCTTACGACCTTTTGACCCCTCTTTGTCAGGAAAGCATGATTATTCAAATTTATAATACCGTAAAAGCGATGATCCCGCCCAGTGTATGGAACGGGCTACGTCATCAGTAATCCCGGGCCCCTATTTTGCGTCCACAGTCCTGCAACTTCCCGTTTAATGCATCCTTTAAATAAATGGAGTGACAAAATTTATTGTTTGCAAGCATCTTGATAAACGGGACATGACTGTGTTGCACTAGCACTGCATGAGTTTTGTTCAAAGTGTATGGGCCCTCTTTAAATTTGAAAATCGGAACTCGAACTCCCACCAGGATTACATATGTAACCGCCCTTAAAGGCTTGTGATCTACAATTTTTTTTTACAGTAGGCCTATTTTCACGAGTTTACTTTCAAACTAAACTTAGTTGATGTACATTTACCTACTGAAGGATGTGTAGACAAGCATTATTACTCAATGATTTGGACTGTGTGTACAAGTTTGAACTAGACAAATAATATACGGTTGTCGCTCTCATAAAACGGCCACCACATGAACGAGTAGAAAAACATTGTCTTATGTGCATCTACATGTCATAATCTGCCAAAAGACAAACATGATGTCATTCACCCGAAGTCCTTGATTTTGCAGTTTAAACTTGAAGTTTTTTGAAAATGCCGAGAGATCAAAGACGATATAAAAACTGTTCAATTCACTTGCTCATTCCGACACAAACAACTGTGTACTACAGTTTTCCAAAGGGTAGGTACACATCATGTAGTGAGTAGAATTCAAAGAATATCCAAGGTAAATGGAAACACGCTTATGGCTTTTAGGGCTTTAAATGTCGGATAATGAAATATACCGAAAAGTTCCCTGCAACCACCTGTAAAGAGGTGTAAAAATTCCTTTCACAAAGAGATCAACTTCAGATAATACTTTTGAGGATATGAGAGCAAGTGCCTTGCTTCACTCCTCATCTGTACACAGCCAGATAGCCAAGGCTTAAAAATAAATTGTGCTGTTCCGATAACATGGTTTTCAAAATTAGGGTAGGTAGCTATAGGATGGGCAGGAATTTGTTTTCCAAAATATTTTTATTTTTAAATATACATTTCTCAGGTGTTCAGGGCGGTCAAACACCGGCCATACATTTGCAGAAAAATGTATCATACGTATAAAAGAGGAAAACTACAAAAGACATCTTCGTTAAAGCGAAAATCAAATACCAAGGAACGAACGCGTGATTTTATGGGGTTTTCCTTTCTTTTTTTTACTTGTGTGTTTATTTAGCTCTGAATTGTTTAGGGTCAGCAGGTAAAAAATAAGGTAGGGTTATATCGGATTATCGGAAAAGCTCTATATTTTTGTGCGGCCCAATCGTGTCGAAAAGTCACAGGCCGGCGCGCACAAGGTTTATAATAATTGTAAGCTGACTTAACTTTGCACTTATTACTTGTTCATTTTTTGACCTCAATATGAGAAAGAAAATTCATCGAAAGTTTATTTTATCGACCATTTTTCTAGAATCCATGAGTATAATTGTATATAACTGTGTGTCGCGTTTGATTTGGAACTGCATTCGATAGTACGTTACTCAAGAGCCAGTCTTCCAGAATTCGTTCATTGTTTTTAAATATATTACGAACATACTGAATAGGTTATTAGGGTATTGTGGGTTAATAAATAGTGGTTTCTCCCACATGTAATGAAAATACGATCGAACGGAGTAGAAGTGTTGGTATGATGGTTGGAGGCCCATATAGATATAACCGGTTCACACAGCCATGCCACGCAGTTAAGTATACATGTAATGCAAATATATTTGGACACTCAGCCATATCCTACGATCTGGCCGGGAGCTATATCGCGGTAGTTTCGTAAATGTCGCTGTTAAAAAATCTAAATAAAAACATTCATGTATCGAGAGCGCAGAATACGGGCGAAGATTGATATTGCAGAACGGGAGTGCAGTTCCACATTGCAGATTGAAATGCATTAACGAAGATTGGGGACGCAGACTACCGATTTCTGACCTTTCACATACCTGGTTTTGAGTCAAAGGCCTTGTCTTGCGTTATGCCACCATCAAAATTGGGTAAGCCTAATTCACGTGCCGCGTGCTGCGAGCCACGAGCCACGATCCGCGTGCAGCGAGCCAAAGTTCACGATGCACGGATTAGTATGTTAAGTTAGAAATAGGTGTATTTTCACTCTAATTCACTTTATCGATTCATCTTCACTATTAAATCACATTTAATAGACGCATTGTATGTGCATAAAGTGGTGACCTGCGATATGTGTGTTCACGCAATTCAACATGTGCTGGCCGGTAAGGGACTTGAAAAAACTTATAGGCAGGGAGGTCGAAATTTTCAAAATGATGCTGAGAAAAGTGACTCACCCCAATTGTTATGCCGTCCCTGTACGTGCTATACTCAACATCAATAATATTTTATTTGACAAATATTAACTAATTCATAATGAGACGCCTCATCCCACTAATTATGAAGGCTGTTGCACTAATATACTGGCAAATAAGTTAAATTCAGGTCAAAGGTCATCCTGGTTACTTTCGTCCCATGATGGCTGTCCAAGAAAAAATAAAACCTATAGCAATATTGGCTAGGTCAAATGTCATCCTGGTCCCTTGATATTTTAGCAGAAATCTTAGTAAACAATCATCTCCGTCCAGTAAACTTCAGACCTCCACCTCTGTTAGCTATCATATAATTTATAGATGTGCATAATATTTTGGTACAGGATGATTTGAGCGTCGAAGGTCGGTGTCCCATACCAGTCACAGTTCGACAGACGCCAGCCGTCTTTGACTTTTACGTAGGATAAGCCATAGCTTAGTTGCAGAGGGGGGGGGGATAGGGCAGGTCAAAGGTCATAAATTCCAAAAAATAATATTGTAAAAATCTTTTTAATATTCGCGGCTTAAGACCTAGATATGTGAAATATAGCAACCTTTCCTTACAAAACTATTGTACAGAATTTTGATTGATCAATTTTTAAAGTTACAATTTTACGGGCAATGTGATTTTGAAAAATACTGGCCCTCCCTCCCTATAATTTCTCTCGAGTCCCTTTCTGCATATGCCCCTTGATGTAGAATTCGTAAACACACATTCGCTTCACCAGTTCATGCATTTAGAAGGCGGCGTTGAAGCCCCAATGTTGATTTATCCATGAAAATGAATCGATGAATTACATTAGAGTGAAGATGCGCCTATTTCTAGCTTAACATGCTAATCCGTGCATCGTGAACCTTGGCTTGCGGCACGCGGATCGTGGCTTGTGAATTAGGCTTACCCATCAAAACGACAGTAAATCTGGCGCCCCGTAATCTTCGCCCCTACTCTATAACTGAAGAAGAAGTGTTTGATATCTGTTCTCCAACAAATTACTTCTGGAACCATTCACATCTTAGCATCTATTTTAGTGATATTAAAGCTGTTAATAAGATCGCCTACCCTGGCCTTGACCCGCGTGATCGAGATTGGCATTTGTTTCGAAGTCACCCAACCACCGAACCACCACACGAACCACCGAAATGGTCTACTATCTTAATAAAACGGATAAACACTACTCAGACAAACATTACATTTGTAACAATCACGAAACGATCGACAAATCTTATCGCCAAGGAAATTAGTACTTGGTCTGAAAATAGCGAAATGCGTAAAAAAACGAAGCAAAGAGACACAATGGAAAATATTTGCAGTGGAGAGAAAGTGTTCATAATTTTAATGACAGAATACGAGAAGTCTTTGATTTACTTACTGACACATTGCTAGCCTTATTATCAATTATGATTTTGCAGTCCTAAATCCTCCAAAAAATCGGGCTGAGACGATAAATTTACAATGGAAATCCTGCGCCGGGCAACGCTTTGAGTACCAAGGGTGCATAGAGGTTTTATCTTATTGCTTGACCGTGTTCTCTCGAACACAGCCGTCATTTACTGCAACTTTTTGTAAAATGCCATTTCTATAGGGAAATATTGGAAAACCAAGTGAGTGTATTTGCAATTAAATTATTTG
>LD357313.1:73124-106661 GCA_001465055.1 Ptychodera flava
AGTGAGTTTCGCGACTCACGAAACAACGTTGTAGAGATGACATTGTAAAATCAATTCTCCAGCATCCCTTATATATATATATATATATATATATATATATATATATGTATATATATATATATATACTTGATTAACATTGGTTGTTTACAAGTGCACATGTAAACAAGATATTTGATTTTGGAATTTCACTCAAAATGTTGATCCACTATACATGGGAGTCTATGGTAAAACTGTAGGAAAATCTTTCACAATTAATAATGTGCACTTTTTGTGCATATATGGACCCTGAATAATTTATATAATTGTACTTGATTAGAAGAGGGTGGTAACACGGCCATCTGTGTACAAAAACTTTGTTTTTTGAATTCCGCATAAAAAGTTCATCCATTATACATTGTAGTCTATGACGAAACTAAGAATAATTGTTTTAAAATACAAAACGTGGCAAATCTGTCTATTTCTGTACACTCGATTATTGGTATAAATGTTCATGATTAGACTAGAGTGGTTTCGAGTCCCCGGTTGTGCAAGAAATTTCATTTTGGCATATCACTTAAATGTTGATTCGCTATACATGGCAGTCTATGAAAAAACTATGAATATTTTTTTCCAATAAAACACTAAGTAAAACTGTGCATTTATGTACACCTAAGTATTAGTATTAATATTTATGATTAGACCAGAGTGGTTTCAAGTCCTTGGTTGTGCAAGAAATTTGATTTTTGAATTTCACTGAAATGTCGATTCACTATGCATAGCAGTCTAAGATGACACTATGGATATTTTTTTCCTATACAAACTAGGTAAATTTGTGCATTTATGTACACCTAATTATTAGTATTACTGTTAATGATTAGACTAGATTGGTTTCAAGTCTATGGTTGTGCAAGAAATTTCATTTTGGCATATCACTGAAATGTCGATTCACTATACATGGCAGTCTATGACAGAACTATTTTTTTCCAATACAAGACTAAGTAAATCTGTGCATTTATGTACACCTAATTATTAGTATTAATGTTCATGATTAGACCAGAGTGGTTTCAAGTCCATGGATGTGCAAGAAATTTGATTTTGGAATTTCATCGAAATGTTGATCGAAATGTTGATATACATTGTAGGCTATGAGGAAACTACAAATAACTCATAGGTTATCTGATCCTAAATTGTTATCTGATCCTAAATTGTTATTCAAAAGTTGTTTGACCTGAAGCTTCCAGTTGTTATTTATGACATTTTGCACTATTCTGAATAGTTTGTATTCTGTCAATGTCCTCAAAAAATAAAAAAAAAATTGTACATACAGCGACATGAACATTTGACACCGACCTATAACCAATGTATTGCTAATGGGAGAATGATATCAAATAAGTGATCTCCCAAATTGTTATTGGAGAGTCATAATAGGGGACAGTTGTGCACAATAGAGGAGTTGGATAAGTAGAAATCATGACAACTTAAATCAATGTGGCTGCTTGGATCATCAATACATTGTTTATTATACCCTTAAACAAAGCGCCCGAAGAGCGCGCCGAAAATGGAAATTGCAGAAAATGAAAGTGCCAGGAGGTATTTTTACCTTTTTTTCAGTATTCCATATTCTTCAATACGTGCACATGCAATTTCAGCTTTGATGCATAAAAAAGGTGACCCTCCCCCATAGGCATACACAACATTTTATGACCCTTCAAAAATGCTTGCGCGAAAAATGGCGACCTACCCCCAAAAACACCCCCCCCCCAAGTAATTTGTGTCCAGTCCCTTATTCTTTCTCTTTTTTGTTGATTGATGAAAGTATCTTTGTCTTCTATATTTAGTCCCAATTTGACCTATGTAATATCCTAACCTAAACTGATCTCTGATTGACCTCGCTAACAAACAAAGGCTTGGTTTGTGGGCCATAGTGCATGTATAGTGGACGAGATGTTTTGCTAAACGTTAAAAAATATTGGAAGCACGGCCATACTCTTCAAGTTGGGAGAGATATTGATATCATAGTCTTTACAACAAAAACGACGATGCCTTGGTGATAACAAAGTCGAAGATTCGGTTGAATAAAAAACAAACTTTTCGAACATCATATTTTTACATGTCAATTTTTGATAACGCAGCTCATCTATTGTACTGTCAGGGGAGGTGAACTACACGCATTGTTTAAGTAATCTGTCTACATCTGGCCTCGCCTTGCGTGCTGGAACTCGGAGTTCACGACAATTTGAAGTGGGATTCGATTGACCGTAAACCGTCAAACTGCTGGCAACTGTATTCTTCCTTCACTCCATTGATCATATCTCCTTCGATATATGTAAATGTTGTCATGCATGTCCTTTCTGTAAATACAAATAACTTCAGTTAGTCGGGATTACATACCGCCATGGTGCACCATGCAAATTCACTTTCAGCGAACATTGCAATTTTCGGGAAGCACGGAGTTCTGACCTTTAGCACAGCAACTAGGATTAAGAAACTGGCACACCGGCCGATTGTGTCCGGCTAATAGTCTTCATAGGAAGCGAAACTATTTCTAGCCGCAGTACAGTAGATCGAGTTCCTTGAGCTAATTAATTAACCTCTTGATCGCACATTGCCGACAATGACCTTGATGAGGGGAGCAAAGAGATTACATCGGCAACGCTCAATGCAAATCATTACATACACACTCCTTATGCACAAAACCGTGCCCAAAAACCACCAACGTAACACTGCGTTAAGCACGACCCCTTTCTATTTCGAACCGTGCTTGAAAACATTTACTAGCCTATAGCAGATATGGTTAATTTCAGTAAAATTAAACATTACAAACAAGTGTTAAAATCATACCGGCACACGTGGAATTAATCGACACAAACGTAATATGTACTTTACATCTCATTAAATTTGAAATCCCGACGACGTTATTATTATTAATAATAATATTTATTTAAACTCGATAACTCCATAGGTGAAACACTTCTTTTCATAGAGTTCGAATAGACAAAAGAAAAACATTTTGCAGCACCAACTTGAAAACAAAACAAAAACAAACAAACGTAGAAGTACAAATACTACGAAGAGGCATCCGACGAGTAAATAAAACACAGAAAGTTGTTACAAGATTTCTTAAAACTAGTCAGTGACTCGGAGTCCCTGTTTGATTTGGGGATTGTTATTGTAAATATATACTGCCTTTCAGAAACTGTAGAGATTCGAATGTGCATCGTACATGCTCTATAGCCCATCATCTTGGTTTTTTTTTTTGTTTTTTTTTGTTTTTTTGAACAAAATACAGTTGGCATTGCGGCCTTATATTGATCCTCCCGACACTAGTAGATCAACGCAGTGATTGTGTTATCTCGTATAGTAAACAGTGAGGTATAACCACATCAATACTACGGGGCAAATTGTCTTCCAATTGTTCAGTACAGCGCCGCCACGGTTATAATCGCTGCCATTACGATTGTCAATAGCAACATATCAAGATTGCGTTGCCCGGGAAGAGAGGTTTCGATATCGGAAAACTGAATATAGGAGACAAAATGTAGAAGATTGAAATCTTGTGGGTTTTTTGGTAGATATGCTTCCTAAGATATGTCGGATTTTTAGAATACAGCTAGGGAGTGATTACAGCCAATATACAGTGTCGGATCTAGAACGCGGCTTGACGTAATTGACCCCATTGTTCTTGGGGTTAAGGCAACCGATTGACCCCTTAAAAGCGCATAAAAGTATAAAATTGTGATAACATGCTCTCGCAAGGAAATAACAGGGGAGACACAATGTAAACAATTTGATATGATTGATGGGTTGATGTACAGTGTTTAACAAACGTCTGAGATTGACATGTTACAACCAAATACTAATGTAGCAACATTGATGTCTAAAGTCTGTGATTGACTTAGTATTTATTTTATAACATATCGGTAGATTCAATTGTTAATCAAGATCTACACGTTGGTTCAAAATTTTTAATTCAAACAGACTATTGCACTCCTGCAGACTCGCCTGATTCAACAAATTGGCTGACGAGATCCTGTTCAAAATGTCACGGATTACGCCGCTTTCCAAACTGATATCTGGTGGTAAAGGTATAACAGTAACGGAAGATGTCGAAATTGCCGATATCTGTAAATTAGATGTTTTTGAGAACCTCGGAAGCATTGACTTGAATCCATTATCAACGTCCAGACGGCGACGGCGCTGGCATTGATACACAATTGCATGACGTCGGTAGCACTTCTTAAATTGATTGGGGGATAGACAAAGAACCACAACGTTATAAACTCTTCGAAACTCAAAATGAAAATTTCAGCAAATATGGTTGATTTGTTTGTTGCTTTTTGTTTGTTTGTTTGTTTTTGTTTGTTTGTTTGTTTGTTTGTTTGTTGCTTTGGGGGGCTACGTTATTCTGATGAAGACGACGGAGTGAAATGACTACTTTGTATCGACGACAAAAAGAATAATGCGTTCATTCAGGCAAAAGGGTGCCAAAACTATCGGTCTCTGACAGTGATTCTTCACGTTTAGTATGCGAACCATCAAAATGCATCAGCTAAAATGAGGATTAGGTCAGTTTTTCAAAGTTCTGCAAAGCATCACGAACAAAAGTCAATGAGAAAGTTGTAATGGGATTGAGGTCAGTTTACCAGATGGCTAAAGAATATCGCCATGCACAAATATCCGTCACTCGTGAAATTGATCGACCTTAAAAGATGTGAAAGTACCAAAAGCACTGGCGTTTGAAAAAATGCTACGTATGTATCGAAGCCTGCCGCACATGATTTCATCGTCGCGATTCCAGATGTGATTATTGAAAATGCTTTTCAACATGCTAGGAAATGCCAAGAGGATTTGACCGGTTGACCTCTCTGTTAATTTTATGCAGGAAATTACAATAAGAATGCTTGGTCGAATGACGTAGTGCCTTGAGGGCGGGATCGCCAGTGGTATAGGGGGAGGAGTGCCTTCCCGATGGTGATAAGTGGTGCGGATTACCGTCGCCTAGGTGACTGGCGCATACGCGTGCCAAAAGACACCGTCCCCGTCTCAGGGCTGTTCTCGGAGCGGGACCGTTTTCTCTGGTTTTCCGTCAATGTTTTCCACCATGGACAAATGGTAACAACACTGAACAAAAACCTAAATTATCTGCTTGTCAACCCAGTTTGTGTCAGTGCCGCCGGTCACGCGCACCACCCGAAAGTTTGACCGTCACTTAATATCGAACAGTATTCAAAGAAACGGTCCTACTAATTACTGCCCGTCCCTGCCCGTCATTCTTCTAGCACTGCCCGTCACGAAATTGGCCTTTTCAATACAGTAATAGGTCGATATGTTAATATTCCAAAACATTTACTTGTGATATAAAGTTATAAAATCATAGTCCCCAAACCGCCGATCGATTTACGACCTGATAGTTATGCCGCTGACGCTGATATTTACCGGTGGTTGCCTGTGTGTGCGTACATGGACAGTCTGCATAGCCCTTGAATGTGGTCTCGGTTTTGATCAAACTTACAATTGAGGAGTATATATCAAAACTGATAAATGATTTATGTTTTCACATGGATTCACAAAAAGTTTCGCCCCGGTGTTCATTTCTGGCCCTGGAATTCCACCTACCCACCCTTTGCAGAGTAGTAAGCTTATGGGGCAAGTAAACATGGATGCGCCGGTGCGATTCAACGATCAACCTGTATATCGGATCGAAAGTCAACAATTGTACGGCTCGGACTATGATTTTACAAGTTTATATAAAATGTATAAGGCGCAGGGTATTATATATTGACTGATTACTGTAGCTATGATGGGCTACATTCAGGACGGGCAGCTACGGGCAGTAATTAGTAGGCAAAACATGTGGTTTTCACCGTGGGCAGAACTCGGTGCAATGATACTGAACATTAATAGTAAGCCTGTCACCTTGAAGGTAATGCTGTATGTGAAACAAGGACTTCAAACGCACGATGGTACAAACAACATCACAAGTGAAACATACATATAGAAATACACGTGTTCCTACGTTGTGCCCACCCGGGCCACGCGATTCAAGTATGACTGATACTGCTGGATAGTGTTAATCGGGTCGGTAAACTGTCAATTAATAGTTTAATTGACTACCTGGGTGATTGGCAGGTCGTGTCCAACGATGCATATGCAAAGCAGGCCAAAAGACAAAAGCCCTCAAAGATATTGACAGCTGGCCAGGGGTCACCATGAATACGTAATGACGCTTCACTACGCAGAAACTGCGTAGTCAAGCCCTTCTTAACCGGTCAAATCCTCTTGGCATTTTCCCTCATGCGTACCAGCCAATACGTAGTAGTTCTGATTGATGAAATTATTTACATTTCTGTGTCTAGGAAAGTTAATTTGTACATGCGCGTTGCATAACCCGCAGACTTTTTACCGCGGACGTACTTTTTGGAAATTTGCTGCTTGCAACAGGACGCAGTACAGCGGAATCTGTCTGTAAGAAGTCTTGTGCTGCTCTCGAAGCATGCAATATAAAGCTTGACAAAGTGATGGCGATTGGCACAGACTGGGCGTCGGTAATGACGTGTGTCAGTGCTAGCCTGAAGGCAGACAATCCCCTATCTCGTGAACATACACTGCATTGCACTGCCATCGTTAGCGCTAGTTAATAGTCAGGCTGACATTGCAATACTATATCCCGATGATGTTCATTAAAAAAAAAAACAAAAAAACTGTGACTGAATTGTACTACTATTTTAGTCTTTCAACTTTAAGTACGACACTTTGCAGTGCATACAAGATTTGCTTGACCTTAAAATCAAAATCAGGAAAATTCACGCCGTAAGATGGTTTTCTTTTTGAAGTGTATTGGATGCCTTGTACAATACATTTAGCTGGGATGCATTGGTGAAGTACAGTTCTACCACAGGGAATCGAGATCCAGCAGCTTGGGGTTCTAGAAAAATCTCACAAACTATGTAGTCTTCGCTACTATGCTTTTTAATAGATGTTATTGCTCCACTACCGGCATTAACTCACTCGTATTTTCCAAAACAAGATATAGATATTGCTACAATACTTTAAGAAGTAGATGCTGTGAAATGCCAGTTAGAAACAACAAAATCTGAAATGGTCATTGCTTGAAGCTATTTTTTTTCTTTCTTGAAGAAAACATCGTCAAGTATACATTGATTGAATGGCCATTAAAATAGTTACTCTAGGCAACAGAAAACAAAATTTGAAAAGTCGCGTTGGCTCTATTAACATCTTACTTGAATAATTAAATAAGAGATTCTGACAGACTTGGGAGGGCGCTGTATTCATTCCAATATTACCCACACAGAAACTGAACAGGTCAGACTAGTCACACCTCTCTTAATCATACTGTTCTCCATGTTTGTCTCGTCAATTTATCTATCGCACGCTTTAGCTCCCTTTTCCAGATTCTCGAATGTAATTGGTCAAAATTGGCTGTTCTGGCCATCTTGACCACCCCTTTAAAATGGCTGCGTAAGGGACTTGGAAAGCATCATTATAATTAAAAGTCTCATTAGCAGTCTAGCGACATACAGGAAAACATGACACATTGCAAGTAAAATTATTGAACGCGGCTGCACACATCGGCTATTAAATTATATCTCGAGTCTTGTAGTTTAATGTCTTGTGGTATGGTATGATTGTGTAATTGTTTAGTGACTACTTAAGTGAAGTATATTCATGCTGCGCATTATGTTGTGTGTCGGCGTCTTTGGTGTTAGAAATTAGTCATGGCGAAACGACGCCGGGTAGGTTATGTCCGATGCACTGTGATTCTTTGGACACCTTCGTTTCGGAACCCTGAGTAGTTCCTTTATCAGTCGCTTGAGTTTATAGGTTTGTTTGGTTCTTGTTTGATTGCTTTCCTCAAATAACAGTGTTGTTAGAATATATTATGTTTTTATTTGTTAGAGAGGAAGCTCACAAGGATGATTTTCACATATGTGCTACCTTTGTAGTCCCTTACCCCGGAAAAGCTATTTTCGCCATTTGTAAATCTCGCGATTTTTTACAAAAACCGATAATAATAGTACAAAAAGTTGCAGTTTAGGGCTTCATCGACTCCATGTATTTTGAACCATGGGAAAAGTCCCAGGCTTGGAAGTTGCATCAGGCTATATGAAAGGGACCATATTCCGATGGATATGGCATTGTCCACTCACCCACGCTCAAACCACGCTGTGCTTATTTACATAACTATTGTTTATACTGAGTATCCTTCCATAAATGATGAATCACTGATAATAAACTGTCCACTGTCAGATTTTGTGTTGCTGATACTACTAACCATCGAATCTACCACAAGCTTTCCGTATGGCAATGGAGTTAAGTGATAGTTCAGACTGTATTCCTATAACCATGTATTCCCGAAGCTTGTGGTAGATTCGGTGGTTAGTAGTAAACGGATATAGGCAGTGATTTTCAGAACGGTAAGCAGAATTTCGAAACATTTCAACCGTCAACGGAGCTGTTAAAAAGGAACATGGCCGCTATCGTAGTGAATGACGTCACACCAATCTTCATGGTCCTGAATCTCAAATAAATGCGAAAGGCTCTGAAAATCATATAGAGTAAAACAAGTGTGTGGACTGATAAATAGTGATGGGGTCCCGCTGGTTCATTTTTCTCTGGCGCATTTCAGAATGATCAAATAAAAACTGAAATTGACCCATAGTTTAATGTAGGGGGCACATGAATATTCTTATTATTTTTCTTTTGAAACAGATAAATCAAAATTATTGCAACAAATTGAATGAATTTTGTCGCGATGTGTGTTTTATTTACGCGGATTACTTTGATTTAATGAGTAAAGCGGCCTGTCACCCAGGAGATACTTTCATTCATTAACCCCGTGAAGTTGAAATTTTGATACTTCGAATGGTATATCCACTGATCAGACATACGGAATCGGTCACGTGAACATGTCAATCATGAAAGTACTCTCGCAATTTACCGATGCCAAGGCAAGTCGGCCATCAGCAGAAATAGTTTTCATCGCGCTAGCGACGGATAGCCATAGTATCCAGGGTTATTTAGAATATTTACAAATACATTTATGAAGTTAATGCAACAACACGATCGAAAAAGTTATTCTCATTCTCAGAGATGCCTAGAGATGCCTTGGTGTTTGGAAATATCACACAAGTTTACGACCTTGGCGAGCGCGAAAGATTCCATTCGATGACAGACATAGTACATCATTGGAATGATTGTTGCACCGTCACAACGCTGCCGTCACCGGTCTATGCCAGTGTCAACTCGTCAATCCCGATCCCGGTCATCAATGTTTTCGTCTAACGGACTTTGATGTTTGCAGTGACATATATTTCGCCCGTAGATACATCGTAATTTTATTACTTGACGGAAACTCTGTTCTGTCGTGAGTGTTGTGTGAGTCGACTTTCGAAATACATCGGATTCCACAATGCTGCTGTTACTATTCATTCTTTCAAAAGGGGTGTTGTGGTTCTTGAACTCGCCTTGGCTTGCTGAGAGGAAACTGTGGATCTTCAGTGTATTGACTACACGAGACGTTCAGAGTTCGTTGGTACTACATAGACTTTATTTCTCTGTAGACAAGCTTGACAGATGCCATCGCCAAAGATACGCTTCTTTCATAGTCTAATGTCTTGGGTCCACTGTGTTCCTCTCTCTTAAGCAACTATCTATTCGAGCAACTATCTTCAAACAGCTATCTTTTCTGTATTGTTTATGGGATTTTAAACGTTATATTGAAGGCGTGGCTTTGATCATACGATAGACATAGATTACAGATAAAATGATACATCCAATTTTAAACATCAATACAGGTCTTGATCTTATATTGACGGGTTTCCATTAATATGCAAACGTAATTGACTACGTTCATAATTCTTAAAGCCATTTCTGGCGATCCCTGGGATCGCCTTTGTTCTGGTCTGTAAGAGGGTTATGGAGGTTTGATAGCCTATTGTTTTCCATTGAAATTAAAATCTTGTTGGTAAATTTTCCGATGAGACAATCTGGCACCAACGAATGCCTTTAATATAATTCAAATATATTCCAGACTTCTGTAAACAACCATGTAAAACGTAATTAGCGTTATTGTGCGTTTGTCTCAAATATGGTTTGTATGCATATCAACTTATAATTGAGATCTTGTTGTTTTAGTTAACCATTTTTACTGGTACCAATGACCGCTAGGCTCATTAACCTTCTTGTGGGATAAACAACCTCTGTAACACTGCACTGCAGAGTAAAGATTACAGCTCGATGGCTGTGCACCCATAGCCTTGGTGGCTACTGATGGGATTCCTTGCTTTTACGGTCTAGTTTTGACTTTTTACGACTTTTAGCCACCACAGCTATGGGAACTTCCATGGTCAGCAAATACGGTGTAATATTTAATACATTTCTAAAATTCTAACGCTAATCCAATTATTCTAATTTGGTTCCGATCGTGTTTATTGTAAAATATCAATGGCGACTTGAAAAACATCATATTATGCAAATTTATACAACGTTACCAGTCGGCATGACCCTGTAATACACTTAGCCACCTCTTTTAATGGGAAAAATTCCAGCTGATTTGATTGTGTATAGCGCCTTTGGGAAATCGCATAAATTAGAAAGAGCGTCGCATACAATCTAACCTAAAGTATAGTTTTATAAAGAAGTTGTTCATAATCTCAGGATTAATGCTTCAATAAAATACAATTTACAGATCAGCAATTAAGATTATCCAGACACGATTAGATCAGCACAGTGATTTATTACATCATTCAGTAAACAATCATGAGATCACATCAATCAAAATGTTACCGATATTGTAGATAGAGGCACTGTCATTGATATTTTCGAGAATTGTTAAGCATTGTAACTTTATACATTTTCGATATCAAACATAGAAATGTGACGGAAACCTTAAAAAGGGTAGTCACTAGCCGTGGTTTCATATGCAATATCATTGAGTCATCGCACCATTAAGAATATGTCTATATTTTCCGCAGAGTGGAGAAACTCCTCTTCACTTGGCAGCGGCACATTACAGTGATGTCGTTACAAGATTGCTGTTGGAATATAAAGCACCCACTGACGTTCAAGATAAGGTATGTGTGAAGTGCACTTGACCATATTAATTATAATTTACGTAACTCGTACATGTATCGTCATAGCCATACAGTTTCCCGTAGATCGGAATTCAATACTCAAGTTCTTATATGTAAAAGACAATGTCATCATTCATAACAACTGAATATAAACGCACTGGCGGCGTGAAATCAGAAGTAGCATTGTTATAAATAAGTATATTTAATTAATAACACGGAGAATTTTACAAATACACCCCTTAACATAAAATATGCTTATAATGAAATCGCATTACTTTGCCATAAACTAAGTTAATCTCATCAAAATGAAATATTGCTGATGTAAATAAATGTACTGCTGGCACGAATATTTGTATGGTTTTTTATAAACCCTTACCCATCGCTTTATCCCAGTGACATTTCCCGTAAATATAAGCCATGACATTTCACGGTAAACGTCGAGATATCCACGACAAACGTCATAGGTTTTGGAGTGTTCCCAAATTACACTTACAATTTGATGGTAAACAACATAAACTGACAAAATGGCTGCCGCTCTCCACATGCGAAGCAATTTCGTCGATATAAAAATTTGCAGGATTCTGAGGAACACGGAATTTCAGGTTGCTAATACGAAAATAATATGCTGTCATGTAATGTTTTCCCTTGGTTTTTCTGTTAAAAATCGTGTATTGCTTTAAACAGGCTCTTGCAAACATTCTGCCCTTTGCACCGCACAGCCTACTTCCGAACAGGTAGCGAGCGCACGGTGTGACAGTGATGTCGCGTGCGCGACAACTGTTTACATGGCTACTCTCAATGTAAACAAGCAAAATGGCAGTCCTTCTCCGTGCCGTACAACGATCGAGCTCGATCGTTATTTCGAAATATAGGAGAGTTTTACAGCAAAGAACATGTTTTTGATCGAACACATATGTAATGGTACATTGCACATCAAAAGTTTCCCCTCAACGACGATATTTGAATCCCGATGTTTTTCTTCTTAAGGTTCATTAAGATATGGAGGTTTGTTGATGTTGATTTCTTAGTATAAATTATGAGTGAAACCTGTTCAAACAAATATTTCTATATTAATATGCTCTAGGCGAAATAATTTAAAGTAAAGCCTCAAAATTTTAGGTATTTCATATCATTAGTAAAATCGTACGCATGGGTATATGGTAAATCGATTACTACCAATTATATTATAGCTTTGTCAATACCAGTGAATTTTGTGACGTCATATCCATGCATTATTACTGATAATGTATTCCATTATTCAGCATTGCGGCCACACAGCGAGCAAGTTTTTTTTTGGAAAACGAAAAAAGGACTGCGCATTTAAAAGGAGGGGAAATATCGGATAAACCAAGTAATACACAAAACTATAAATCTTGACGATGGTTCACAATATTGATAATAATGTCTTACTGTACGATTTATTACATTTTTTGAGTCCTCACGCACGCACCTGCCGTCTGTCTGGCTGGCGCTCAGCATGCAGTCCCCGTCCGATACGCTGGTTGTACTACTACGTTTGTTTACAACATGGTTCGCTTCGTTGCCATATAGGTGAAACAGAACTCAGTACGTTTGCAAACTCCTAGACGATACTGGGTTCGACAAATGACATATTATGTATGTCAGTGGCCATGTAAATGATGCAAGCGTGAAAGGCTACTCGAACCAGCCGTAAACGGGCCAACAACGGCAGCTTGCTGTCATCAACCTTGACCGGAAGTGTCTACGGAAAATACTACGGAGCCATTCAAAGTCTCGGTCCAAGGTCAGCTACTAGCAACAATCATGACGACCGTGGACTCTCCGTTGATCTAACATCTCGGCCACCTTATTCTGATGCACTGACTGTAATCGGAGACAACTTTCATTCATCGTTTTTTTCTCCTTGTCTGTGGTTTTACCTTGCCTTGTTCTCGATATCGCGACGGTACGGAAACCCCTCCAGTATGTTTGTCAACTGTACCTTTCAAACACCCGTTTACGTCAAGTTTTCTCGTTCGCCGAAATAAAATAGCTCTTCTCAAGAAGCCATCGAAAATTAAATTTATAGACACCATTATTATTGAAATATAAACATTTGAATAACAATGTTGAACTCTGTTGATATCGTTTGTAATGAATGCTGTACTACTTGCGACATAATAATGATCGTATTGATCAGCTGATACCATGGCATGTAGCTCGCTGATCATACTGATGTCGATGCATGAACATTCCGTTTTCCTCATCTCTGGCATTTCATCGTGTCTACTTTTTGAATGGCATGATATTTAAAGGTGATGTTTCAAGTTTGTTACAGACGGTAGGAATGCAGTTCCTTTTCATTTCCTTCGAAAATACATCGTTTTTCAATTCAAAATTGAACGGTGAAAGTGTTGGTCATTTTTTGTGCTGAACGTGCGTGTTCAGTGCAGTGCAGTGTGGAGTGCATGTGATGTGTACAGAGCCAGGACGCTCACTGGCTTCAAACTCAGTTTAAATTTCCTTTTTATTCGTTTTCTACAACTACAAATTCACTGGCATTGCAAAAACTATAAAATAATAGCAATAATGCACACCCTCCCGGCCCATAATGGATTCAAGCAAACTTTGCACTCTATAATGTACTCGGCTTCGCCTCGTACATTATGTCGTACAAAGTTTGCTTTCGTCCATTATGGGCCGGGAGGAGGTGCATTATTGCTTAAATAATGTTTTTTTCTAGATCAAATACCATTTGCGTTGCAGGTGATCATGTTTATAGATCGAATACCTGTACACATCAAGACAACGTTTTATTTAGTGGACGCCTAACAGTGACAATACACAGTGTGGAGGCTGATGTACACAATTTATGTTCCTTTCTGTCTTGTCATAATCGACTTTCAAACATTATTGTGATATCCTTGAATCGCAAAATTACCCGACGCACTTTACACAGTGAATAATAAAACGAAAACAACGTTGTCTTAATGCGATGTCGTTGAGCAATTAATACGGTGTTGCCGAGCAATAGATTTGTCTATGGTCTTCTTTTTGCACAATATCCTTCAATTTACGATCTTTCGAAAATCATTTTCAAAATATTTTATTTCAGTCGGGACGCACGCCTTTGGATTATGCGGTGGAATTTTACAGATACGCTTTTGAGAAAGAGGTGAGTTAGGCATATGTCTCGTCTTAAAGCCTTCTCCATAGTAATGACATTTGGAGTAACTTCAAAATCTTGTAGCATTTTAGTTTCTCAACTCTTACTCTCAGTTCATATCCATATTTAATTTCGACTGCAAATTAGAGGAATGGTTAATTTTTAGTATCGTTGCCTTAGGGAATGCATATAATAACACTATTATAAGTAGTTGTCAGTGTTATGTCAGAATAACAAAGGAGTATGTTGCTCTTGGTCTCTATGCAAACTAAGGTAAATATTATCACTGCTCTTTCAGAAACAGACCGACTATATGCATACCATAACACAGCTGCTTACTCGTACACGTGCTGACATCTCGATAAAGGTAACCATCCTTTCAATTGTTATCTTCGAATTAATATGTTCTATAATTATTGTCATTAAATCCGTATGATGTAGCTGATTGAGTAATCAAGGTTTAAACCTTGGAATTTTTTAAACATACGCACTATATTGTGAAACTTGCCACTTGATTTTTTTCAATTTATTTGTGCACGAAAATAAACCAAAACATGTCAGCCCACGAAACCTCAAATCGACTGGATGCAAGATTAATTAGCCCGTTACAAAAATATAATTGCTAAGATATTTTACAATTTCGTTGAGCCAAGTGTTTTTTGAGATCCGTCCTGACGTCATACTTCAAGTACTTTTACTTTCTAAATAGCACTAGTGTTTCTAATGTTTGCCAGACTGGAAATATGGAATCATAATATTTAGCACTTTAAATGAATATCTAATGACTAAAAAAAACTGAGGGTAGATAAATAATTTTGTGACACTTACTGTGCAAACTTTCAAGGGTGTCATCGCCTTAGTTCCGTCAGCGAGAAATAAACAATGATGTACCAAACATTAGAGTTCTGATTCCACAAGGAAACAAAATAATACGGCATTGCTTCAGTATTTTGGTAATAAATTGGCTCGTTGAAAAGACAAAAATATTTTCAAAATGTACTGAAACATTTGATAAGGCCAAAAAAAAATGTGTGTTTCCTGTAACATGCTCTTCAGAAATAGGGTAGGTAGGTAGAAAAAAAAAATTGGGTAATTTTTTTTTCTCTGCAAAAAAGAAAATGTGAAAATTTTAATACCCTTCGACAAGGGTCAAGGCATCGTCATTGTCAATACAAAAGATTACATACACGAATGCGAAAGACAATTACGCAACACTCAGTATTATACACAACTAGACAGTGACGACACAGAACAAACAGTAAACAGAGTAAACGAACTATTAAACAAAATGTACGAGAACAAACACATCGACCATGATACTTATAAGTATCTCGATCAAAAAAACATAAATATCCGTACCCCGCATTGGTACTTATTGCCTAAAATTCACAAACCGCCGCCTGAAAACTCAACGTTTGCAGGGAGACCAATATTTAGTGGCTGCTCCAGTCCCACTAACAGAATTTCAGAATTCCTGGATTACTTCATAAAACCACTGATCCAGCAACAACCGTCAAATATACAAGACAAAACAAACTTCATACAAGAAATAGAAAAGACAAATTCCCCCAACATGCATTTCTTGTAACACTCGACGTGGTGTCGATGGACAAAAACACAATTCACGACGAAGCGATTCGGCTAGTCAGTGAAACATTAAACTCTAAAACCTCGCTTCAAACAAATTACGCCATCAAAAAACCACCAACGGAAGACTTAATAGAAATGCTTTCACTAATTCTAAAACACAACAGTTTTGAATTTAACAAGCAATATTTCCGCCAAACCCGCGGCTGCAGACATTGCTTTTCATGAACTTGAAAAGAAAATAATCGTAAACAACCACAACAACATTCACTTCTGGAAAAGATTCAGAGATGATGTCTTTGCAATCTTTCTGGGAACACAAACCGAACTCACTAACTTCATTCAAAAAATCCACACAATGCACCCAACGTTTAAGTTTTCATACGAAAACTCAACACAAGAAATTACATTCCTAGATGTAGTAGTTTTCAAAGGTGCAAGATACCACAAAGAAAATATCCTCGACATCAAAACACATACTAAACCAACAGACACATTCCAATTTCTACATAGAGAATCGTGTCACCCGACAGCAACATTTAATGGCTTTATCAAAGGTGAAATCCTTAGATACGCTCGCACTTGAAACAACAATGACGACTTTACTAAAAAAAGTCGCTTTCTTTAGAAACAAACTACTCGACAGAGAATACAAAAACAATAATATCACGAATATAACAGAAAAAATAAACCACAGTATTCGTAATACACTAACAGACTGTACAAGTACACGTAAAGAAGCAACAAACAAACTCATCTTCAGTACAACATACAGCCCTTACATAAAAACAAAAGTCTTTTGAAACATTTGGCTGAACTGGAGAAGGACTCAACACTAAGGAATCTATTCCCAGAATCACCAATCATTGCTTACAAGAGAAACAAAAACCTAAAAGACACACTAGTCAAAAGAAAATTTACAGAAGTAAAGAAACAAAAAACAAACAAACTAGACCACCAAACGGACTCACAACGGGACCCAAACATTGATATTCTTGCCTCGCTATTCGAAGAGCAAGACCACTAAAATACATTAAAATAAATTTTCACAAACACAAACTAACGAAAGAATCTACATTGCGACTGATGAGAAACCACACTCGGGTTTCGAAAACCCAAGCGTCAAAGGGCCACTCATCAACTTTGTAACACCATAGGTCCGGCTGCGTCTCGCCATAAGCTTTCCCACACAAACAAAACATTACCGTACACACTAATCCAAACTTCCCTACAAATATCCGAGGTGAAACAAACATTTTCATTAACACAAAAAATCGGATAAGAATATAGGAACACATTTTTGAAACGAATTAAACACAAACTCGACACAAAAACATTTTGGATAGTTAGGTGGGGAGCCTCTCACACTTTTTACATTTTTTTCTTGAACGTGATCGCATTTCTCACATGTTACGGAAAACACGCTTGCACAAGCAGTCGCTATTGTTGTTTAATGACGTCATGAAATCACGCGTGATTTAAAACTTTTCCCAGCAAATCTCGCGGGATTTGTTTTCAAGGTCCAAAAAACAGTTTAGGGTCGGGGGGTTTGAACTAGGGTAGGTCGGGTTACCGGAAACACACAATTTTTTTTTTAGGCCTAATACAAACCAACCACCTCGTTGTTCCGTTCAGGAAATGTACATAGTGATCATATCGTGCGGTGTATTCAAAATGTTATCGAAATACATTTGTATTGAGTTTTGGTCATCCCATGTGTTTGAGAGTCCTGGGAATCCAAAATATCTATACTATCCTTTCAACACCTCACGGAGAATTCAGAAACAAATTATTTTCATACGAACGTGTTATATATATTGCTTACATTTGTGAATTATTTCTATTTTACATTTCGAATTCCTCGGCATTGATTAACTTCCCTTATGTATTTTTTCAAGTTCGGCAGTCTGGTCTATCTTGTAATGTTGGATGTTTGGATTCGTGTGATTTAACGTTTTGTGGTATGGTCTGATTGTGTAATTGTTTAGTGACTATTTAAGTGTAATGTATTTATGCTGTGCACTGTGTTGTGTGTCGGCTTTCGGAGTTAGAAATTAGCCATGGCAAATCGAAGCGCTGTCCGTCATGTCTGAGACACAGTAATTTTTTGACGCTTTCATTTCGGAACCCTAAATAGTTCATTTACCAGTCGCTTGTGTTTCTCGGTTTTGTTTGGTGCTTGTTTGATTGCTTTGCTCGATTAACAGTGTTGTTAAAATGTATATTTGTTGAAGACGCTATTACCACGTCGTACCTGTTCGTTTGTTTGTTTAATCTTTCCTTCACTAATGTGTCTTTTACGTTTTTGTTTCGATTGTATGCGATTATTATTTGTTTCGGAAAGATTAGTGTTAGTATTTCATAGGATATCTTGGGTCGGGTATCTTTGTATGAGCTCCTCACCCTCGTTCCTTTATATAGTGAGTGAGTGAGAATATATTTCCTTAAAGGAGATTCTTAAAAGAGATACTCCAGAAAAAAAAAAAAGTTTACATAAGGAAGTTCAGATTTGGCTACTCTTGGTCTTTTCCAGTAACCTTGAGCTACCGTCAACGTAGCTAATGTACCATAGCTACAATGACGTGTGGACCTCTGTGTACATGTTCTGTTCACCAAGTTACCCTCCGCAACAACCGTACACAGACTTAGGTAGCTGCAAATTTTGCTTAGACCAAAAACTGCATGTAAACCGTCTGCACGCACTCCAGTCCACTCTGTGCGGTAGGGCTATAATACGGCTAAGACGTATTCATAGCCGAGCACTCTTGACTCATACCGGCTGTGATCGTGCATCGGTTGATATCGTGACTGAAAATTGACCCAGATTTGGTGTTTTGACAATTTCGTTTCGCAATCTTGATGCATATAATACCACCTATTTAATCCACAGACCCTGGATAAATCCAAGGGCCTGATATCCGACAGTTTGTCTGAAAAGTGTGGTATCAGATTTGGTGTTCCACAGGGATCTTGCCTTGGACCGGTTCTGTTTACAGCTTATTCAAGTACATTGTTCCATGTCATTAACAAACATTTATTATAAAGTCATGGTTATGCAGACGATACACAGCTCCTGAAAGTGTTTGCACCGAGAGCTGATGATGAGACCACAGCACTTGAATGTGTACAAAACTGTGTTTGTGATATTCAAAATTGGATGTTGGAACATAGGTTGAAACTTAATGACAACAAAACAGAAGTTGTGATTTTTGGTACCAAACAACAGCTCGCCAAATTAACTTGTGACTATGTTCAAATTGGTAATGACAGAATCAAAATTGTTAACAAGGTTCGTAATTTAGGAGGATATCTTGATTCGACCTAGTCGATGGAGCACCATGTCAACCAGATTTGTAAAAAAGCCAGTCACAGCTTATACAACCTCCGACGTATTCGTCATTATTTGAATCAAGACACTACTGAAATTCTTGTTCACGCTCTCATTAGCTCCCACCTCGACTACGCCAATTCAATCTTATATGGCATGCCAAATCAGCATTTTAATAAATTACAGCGTGTCCAAAATGATGCAGCAAGAGTGGTAATGCATCTGAGAAAGTATGATGGTGTGACTGACTCACTGATCCAACTACACTGGCTTCCAGTAAAGGCCAGGGTTAATTTCAAAATTATCTTGCAGGTCTTTAAGGCTCTAAATGGTATGGCACCACAGTATATTTGTGACTTGGTAGAAAAAGTCAGCGTTAATAGGTATAATCTGCGGATAAATTCCGGTATGAATCTTGTAGTACCAAGATCTTTCAACAAGTATAATGATCGTGCATTTGCAGTTTGTGGTCCAAGGTTATGGAACTCACTCCCACTTGAATTAAAGTGCATAACAGAAATTCAACCTTTTAAATCAAAATTAAAAACTTTTCTTTTTAAACAATTTTATCAACTGCATTGATTAATTTTTAATATTATTGGACATTTTATGAGATTTTTGTTTAAATCTTGTTTTGTATTTTTATTGAATGCAATACTTTTTATTGTTTTACTTGATGTAAAGCGCTTTTGAATATTTTATTGTAGAAAAAGCGCTATAGAAATATATTAAACATTAAACATTAAACATTGTTTATCGACACAGAAGGCAATTGCAATGCGCCGCAAACGGCCACATCTTGGTCAGATTGGTATTCGTGTATTTGATGGGACCTTTGATCAATACATCAGATTAAGGTGTTTGGAATTTACACATACAGAAAGGACCAAGCCAGTGTGATGGTCACAGCCACTCTCCTCATAATGAGGGCATTTTACAAATATTTATGAAAAATAAATCAACGACGCAATTGAAACAGTGATTCTGATCATAGGGTATTATGTAGTGGCTGTCAACAACATCACAAACTTTCTATCTTGGTTGGTCATAAGTAAATGATCTGATTTCACGAAAACAAGCTTGTTGATGGCTATAACTATAGCCACAATAATTACCGCTACAGTATCCATGCTGTCCCTACCACTGATACAAACTCATCGATGTTTACGTTATGGTGTTCTACAGTTTGCAGAGCCAAATGACCCCAGACATAGATGCTTTCAAACTTTAATCATGTGACGGCAATCCAGACAACGTGTAAGGAAGTTATATATCTGACAACACGTGCTTATCAACAACACCCGACACCCGCCCTATTTTGCTGTATATACACTCGTTTCGAGAAATAATCCCCCAAAATAATGAAAGCATCGAGAAAACGAAAACTATTACATTGAAATGAAAGCATTTTCACAAATTTGACATAACAGCCATCAAAATAAGTATGTGTCCCGTACAAACACTGATTGCCATCTGAAGATCGGAGATGAGGGAAGCCTCTGCTTCATCCCGACATATTTCGAAATCGTTGTCTTAATGGGGTCAAATGAGTTACATCGGTTGCTATATTATAACATTTTTGCTGTCAATGGAGAACCTTGTTCGACTTGCTGTGATCATTTCCGTGGCTATATTAATGTTTGGAGTCACCGCTTTAGTATATTCTGCACACTGATCTACAAATATATCAGTCTTAGTAAATGAGAAGTGGTAAATGTACACGTGAAGCCAGATTCAAATGATAGACAAACAGCGTAATAGATAAGTGTAAGTTATAATATAACAATGCACATGTCGCGCCACCTTGAATCGGTGACGTCGACTGTAAACTCTGCCGAGATATTTTACAGTAAGAGTCATCAGCTTTTTGAGTGTTTCCAACTTTTACAACCTGTAAGTGAATAACGTAAACAAAGGAAATGCTGTCGCTCTTCGTCAATGCCGCACAATGTTGTTGACGTAAGCTAAAATATAGAATTCTTGTCCTTATTTAAACAAGCTGTACAAAACATTCCACCGTTTGCACAGCACTGCACGGTTAACCTCCGAACAAATAGTACGCACGTGGTGAGGAAGTAGTGTCAAGCATGCGACATCTGTTGACATGGTAACTCGCCATATGATTAACCCTCTGCAAACGCCGTAACCACTGGCCAAGGTCCCACATCACCGATTGCGATGTAGTGCCATGGCAAGCTGCAAACACTGATGGAAATAAGGAATAACCAACTCATATCTTTGGGGCATTATTAATGTTAGTGCGTTCAAAGAGTTTGTATTTTTTGAGAAACGTTTACATGATGGTATTGACAGAACTATATAAAGCCATTGTCAGATCATTTTGAAAAGCTTACAGTTAGCGTCATTGTTTTGCAATCGTTCTCTACGAACGTTACATGTACAATATTGATAGAGACAAACGCCCATGCCGGTATACAAAATATTGCGAATTGATTTGAGAGAATTTACGACGTTCTTGCTCTTTTGGAGAAGAGTGTGGGATTTTCTATATTCACTCACTAAAGCTGCGAGAATAAACACTTCTGCAATCATTTCACGAGAATGAAATTTTACTACCATACGCATGCGGAAAATCAGACTCAGTCCTTCTGAATTAATCAACATGAATAATTTTATTTCTTGCCGACAATCGACGAAAATGAAGGTTTCTTTTGCAGTCAATTGATAATAAAATAGTTTTCTGGGACTACATTTTGCAGAATTTAATTACCCTGAAATCAATCTGCAATATTCGCTTTTACAATTTTTAAAAGATTTGCTGCGACAGAAAATGGCCACCTATGTAGGAAAATGTGTTTACTTTCAATTACCAGGCCTACATGAAGTTAATGAGTCTAACTAGTTCTCCACGCTTCTTCTTAGAGGGAAGTTCACCAAGGATAGTTTTTTTCATATGTGCTAGCTTTGTGGTCACTTACCCCGGAAAAGCTTTTTTCGCCATTTATAACTTGCGAGATTTTTTACAAAAACCGATAAAAATAGTACAGGAAGTTGCCCATGTAATTTGAATCATGGGAAAAAAAGCTCTTGGCTTAGTGCTTGCATCATGTGATATGGAAGGGATTATCTTCCCATAGGTATGGCATTGTCCACTCACGCAGGCCTGCATGAAGTTAATGAGTCTAACTAGTTTCCCCACGCTTCTCCTTAAGTTTGTGTGAGTATCGTTTTCTCACTTTTTTGTCGTCATATTCCTTACTAGTCTCAGAAGTGAGTTTTTTTTGCAATATATATTTGGTAATTAATTGATTTCTTTATTTTTCTTCCAAATAGAATTATTTTAAGAAGAGCGGAAAACTTGCAAAGTTCTTTGTTGACTCATCTTTCGTGACTCCTGCATCCGTTGAGATATGCGATGGTAAAGCAGCAAGTACATTGACATCATGGTACAAAAAAGGTTACACGGTGTCTGTTGTGATTGTCAGTGACAACAAGGCATTGTCGATGTTGGATAAATTACTGGAGAAGTATGTCATAAGTTCAATTCTTTTATTTGACGTAGATGTCAAGAACGTGAAAAAGATACAGGTATTTCATGCCTTACTTTTGATCAGTATCAAATCATTTGATATCGAGAAAGTTATTTCATGGCTTTTACCATCATCCAGGATATTGCAATGTATTGATATAAATATAAGTGTACCATGGTCTATCAAATTGTCTTGGGCACTCGAAATTCTTAATATCAGTCACTGCACCCTCCGGGTTCTAAAGCGTACTCAAACTTCTCGAGAAACTAAAACAAAACACATCCACATTGCCTGTGACGGCGTAAAACAACTGTACCTCAATGACAATGGTTTGACTGCGCTACAGGAAGATATTGGTTCAATTTCTGGATTAGAAGTATTAAACGTGAGTAACAATTCCATACGAAGAATGCCGCCATCATTGTGTAAACTGGTAGATTGCAAAGATATAAAGTTACAACGTAATCCTGCTTTGAATGTACCTCCAGATATCATAGAGAGTGGTAAGGATGCCATTATTGGTTATCTGAAGGAATTTTTAGATTCAAAGACGATACCTAATGACAATGTAAAAGTAATACTTGTTGGTCATGAAGGCGTTGGAAAGACCAGTCTTGTAAAAGCACTGACAGGAGATAAAAAACAAGATGTTCAGAAAACAGATGGCATCACAGTTTCTGAATTATTCTTGGATAAGACGTCTTTAAAATTAACGATCTTTGACTTTGCCGGAGACGTCGATTTTCTGGAATCTCACTCGTTGTTCATTACAGATGACAGTGTTTTCGTTGTCGTATTTGATCTGAGTAGATTTTCCATTGGCACATCAGTAACAAACACTTCTTCGTTGCACCAGGTTGGCAGAATAAAACTGTGGCTGCAGACAATTTGTTCATACGCGCCAAATTCTGCTGTTTTGTTAGTTGGCACACATGCTGATGCACCTATGTTAAACAAGGGTGTGCTCGAAAGTATATGGCAGAGGTTTAGTGAGCAAATACGTGAGGTAAGACAATATCATCTTTGGCATTATGCAAAAAGTCTTAACGAGAATTGTCTCATATGTAAAAACCCAGAACAATTAAGGAGAGAAAGTAATTTTGGTGGATTAGCAGGCTATGTTGTTGTTCATGAAACTAAAGAAGGCCTTGAAGAAGTCAAAACGGATTCTGAGGAGAGGGTAATCGTATCATTCCCTCACATTCTCGGATATTTTGAGGTTTCTTGTACGGAACAATTACCAAAACGTATGTTTTCAAACGAAAACAAAAGCATACAGCAAGTCAAGAGAGAATTGACAAAAGTAAGCTTAGACACTATAAAGTCATCGAATCCAGATATTCCAGAAAGATGGCATCTACTTCGAGGAAAACTTAAATCTGAAGGTTTGAAACGTACAAACCCTTTGATATCGTACCGTGAGTATGAAACTATTGCCATCGATACTGGAATTGAGAATCAGAAAGCAATACAGAATGCAACAAGCTTTCTTTGTAGTCAAGGTGACATCGTTTCAGATAGATCTAAATCAGTGAATGGTTCCAAGGATAACGTTGTCGTTCTAGACGCCCAGTGGTTAGCAAATATACTGAGGACGTTGATATCATATGACAGGGAGAACGGAAGTACAGAAGAATACATAGACAGTAATGGAATATTAAATATGCAAAACTTGAAGAAAGCTTGGAAAGATGTTGATATTAAGCATCACTGTGATCTTTTGGAAGTGTTTGTATCGATGCGTATTTGTTTCCCGTATAGTGAGATAGAAAATCAAAACTCTGCCCCTGAATCAAAGCAGCAATATTTGTTTCCCTGTAAGCTTCCTGTTGGCCAGCCTAATCGTGAACACTGGTTTCCCTATCCCAAACAAGGACAGAGACAAGCTAGCGTATTGTGCAGATTCGGCTTCCTTCCACCTTTATTTTTCTGCGATCTGATAGTTTCAGTAAACAAGGGAATGAAATTCATACAGGGGATAAAACCAAACTACACAAGAAACAACATCGTCTTCCAGTGTCTTGAAAAAGTGCCTCCTTGTACTGAATGTAGCAAATTAAGCAGTGCTTATGCAAATGCTGCACATCATGTTCGATATGAGATGCTGTACCATAGTAACAGCATCCTAATCAGTGCAAGGGGACCACAGGCTTGTTGTATCTTGAAAAAACTTAAAGGCATTGTTACCGATGTTAGCAAGAGCCATTTGTACAATAATGTCGACATGAGTATCGACAAAACACTGGCCTGTCCCCACTGTGTTAAGCTGCGCAAAGACGACATTGGAACAATTATGACGAGTGGCGAAGCTCAACATTGTTCCAAGTTCCATGATCACAATTTTGGTAGTTGGGATGATTTGTTACGGTGGAATGGTGTTGACAGAACAGATTTCCAAAATGACACACTTGCTGTGCATAATGATATGTATTGCCCGAGTCGATTTATAATTTTACCTGTAAACATCGGTGCTATGTCTGCATTAGCCAAATTGGCACATAAAGTTTTGTCCCATCTTTATGATGGCTATGCCGTTCACTTACTTTGCGAATGTCCTGGATCGTTACACTTTGTAGATTCTCCAGGATATCGAATCCGCAAAGTGAAAAGCTTTGTTAAAAAGTATGGCGAACATATCTGTAGGGTATTAAAAATCATCCAGAAGGCTGGCCGTTTGTTGAGTTTCATTCCTAGCCCAACATCGGCTGCAGCAACCGTGTCTGATGTTGCAACAGTGGCAAATGCCTTGCTTTCAGACTTCATCAACGATTTCGGAAGTCAGTGTCCTGCATTGAGCGAAATACGAAATGAACCCAATGAGGAATCTGAGAAGGAGTTAGAGATAAGTACAGAAGGTCTTAGTCGCCGGGAATTTCAACGATTTCTCGGGAAAAGCGATGAAGACAATACATTTGGCGACCTTATCCCTATAGCACATGGGGAAAGAATTATTTGGGTTTGTGACGAACATCGCAAGATACTTCAGACTCGAAAATAATCTCTAATAGTACATATTTTGAACATAATCTGAAATACATATAAACATACATAATACTTGTTGAATGTTCCCTAGTCCAAATATTCAACTCATTGATGGCCTTCACATAACCTGCCTTCAATAAATAGAAAGCGGTGACCTTAAATCAACAACACATCCAATACACTTTGGTAGACCATGGAACACAAGTATTATTGCTTACTATAACTGAATTTTCCTCAGAACATTGTATTGTATACTAAGGTGGTCTGTCGCAATATGTGTCCCTGGGAAGACACAATGAATAAATGATTATGTCGCACCAATATACACCCTTCCAAATAAAACCTTAATGTAAAATGACTCCTTATTCTTGCATCAATGTTACCATAACGTGAAAAAAGTAATGTAGATCATAGATCACTTATTATACCGCAAGAAGCTGACGATAATGCAGTTTCATTTGCTTGTTAATATCACACCCGTTTTGGATTTGAATTTCAGATTTTGCTGAAGATGGTATAAATTGAATTGTGTTGACTAATTTTCGTTGTTTTTCGTGTTGGTAGATATTATTCGATTTGCATCCACATTTATTTGGGACCGATTTGAATTGCAGTATGTAATTGAATAGCCTTTCTACAATATAATTGTAGTACCACAAGCACACATGTAAATGTGCGGGTGGAATATATAATAACAACCCTCTTGCAATGTTTGTGATACTTCTGCTTTAGTCCAGTCCAGTGTTCAATGTTATATTGTATATGTCTGTACCTATTTGTACCTATTTTTCAATTAAAGAAAAATAATTCAAGCAATTGTTTATAAAAATACGATTGGAACTAATTTGTGATAAATGGATGGTGAAGTATATTCTGTTTGATCTGCCATTGTAAGCTCATCTGCTTTTCTTTTTAAATTACACAATTGTTGTTATGGATAATTTGTAATATTGCAACAGTAGAGTACCTAACACTTTTGAGACATTTTCGAAAGTATGAAAATACATTTATCCGAAATTAGTTCCAATCGTGTTAAAACCCGATAGGCATTGAGATGTGTGATTTATATTATCGTTTCAATATTATATACCCTATTAATAAATTATCAACTACGATATGTCATGTTTTTGCATCTTTCATATCTGCTTAGTGTAAAGGGAACTGGCAAAAACGATTTTTATTTGGAATAAGTGATTGTATGCAGTTTTCTATTCTATACGATTTATTACCCACAAGGACGTCATAAGTTTGTTTGATCAGCAAATTTGATATATGACACATAAAACACAATGTGCCAAGCAAGTAATCCAGACACTTTGGTTCTTGATTTAATGCGGTTGTCGAAACTATCCAACTAATAAGCAGCATGAATTTATTCAGTCGACGTCATAAATCAACATTAGAAAGGCCAATCACAAAGTAGACAGTGAATCTTGCTCTACTGTTTAGTATTTAAACATAGTATGACACTTAAAGTAAATGGTTATTAAATCAATTACATTTCACAATAATTTCACTCAAAGAATATTGAAGCCGTCAAATTGCATGTCGTGCAATTTGAAGGCTTCAATATTCTTTGAGTGAAATTATTATTGCTATTTTCAACAATACATATATATATATATATATATATATATATATATATATATATATATATATATATATATATAATCGATTGATCATAAACGTTTATATTTTACATGCTTTCCTAATTGATATATAATCTTAAAGTGTTCAGTTACAACATTAAAAAGGATAATACATAGAACATTACGACATTTTATCAGTAGAAATCATATCACATGAATTTATTGACATGTATTCTTTACAGGATATTTTGGATGATAAATGACGCCTCAATAAAGGTTTAAAAATCTTTTCCAGCGAAATATTTTGGTGTTAATTTTTTTTCGACATGACATATTTTTTTGCACGTTGACAAAGTTAAGGATTGCACATTTCTGTTTATTATTAACACGCAGCAGTTTGATTTAGTATGCTACGCTGAAAACGTCTTGTCAAAGAAATTATGTGTGCCTTTCAGACATGCACTTCGCGTTCCTTGCTGATGTTGAGTTAATGTTGGGCAAGGTTACGTTTGTAAATGATTTCTAGGAAAATTTATCACATCTGACTTGCTCATAGCTAAGACTTTAAGCATTTTTTGTTGTGAAAGTAATGTTTGCTTGATACTTTAGAACATGTCATGCAAAACGTATTTCTAAAGTTGTATTACTTTCGTTTGGTTTGACAAATGACGACATTTTGGGCGAGAATTGCATGATTTTTTTTACTTTATGCATGTTCTGACTTTCAGCGTGACAATGATGCGGAAGGTGATCGGCATTTTGAAACATTATCTCTAATCAGAGCAATAGTGATGTATCGGGAACGTGACTGACAGTAAAACTTATGTCAACTAAAATATATACAATTTGATTTATATAAGCGAAGTTAAGGCTTTGTGTTTTTTATTGTGTTTAGATATAATTGGAATGTTAGAATGGTTGACAACACGTTTTGCAAGATTTACACAAAATCGCTTTGATCATGTAAAGTCTATCACAAAATAGAATTTTGTGACTGAGAACTTTCTATCAACACTCTTACCTTGAGTAAACTGAAGGTAATTAAATAAAACATGAGACTACTATCTTTCATTATATCTAACGATATATGTCGTTATAATGCACCGTTAGTTAAATCCATCGAGACTATACTCAGTGTTCAATTTTCATAAAACATCTTAACGTACATCAAAAAGAGTATGCAAAATATTACATAACACAGTCATCGAAGTATGGAGGTACAAACGTGAAATGGCAAGATCCTGTATTACATCCTTTATACAGCTAAGTACATAAAAGACATCCAAGCCAAATGCCGAATGTCAGTTGCCAGTTTCTTCTATTAAGGGAATACCCAAGTTTTAAATGGCTCTCGTAGAAAGTAACTTCATCGCTATTATCAATGTACTCGCTTAATGGTTTTTGTATTCGTTTCTGTCTGTGGTAAGCAAAGGCAGTGAAAAGCGTGAAGTTCCGTGCACCTAACACAAAGGCCGACGCCATATTCTATGTTGGTACACAAGCCAGCAGAGTTGGTTTTTAGATAGGGGTAGGCGGTCGGGGTGGGTGGTCAGTTCAAGAGCCTGTCAGGCAAAGTGGCGTGTTTTGGAAACATAAAATGAACTGTCTGAATTGTGTTTGAAGCTATTTTGTTCACATTTTACCACTGTGCAATTTGAAAGAAGCTGTCCGTGTCATCGTTGATCAGGTTCTGTGGAATCAACAAACACGTGTATATTGTCCATTGTGTACATTTCAGCTTATCTGTCATGCTGACCCTCCTTAATGCCTCCCTATTTTTAGGGGAAGATTAAATAATTCAACATAGACATATGAAATATTTCTATCATAAAACTATCATCCTCAGAGATCTACTAATGATAACTTTTTTTCACAATATTCTCCTTAGTGTTGTATCGACGTTATAATACTTTCTGGTTTACATCGCCTGAACGCAGTCTGTACCTGTGTTTAACAACAAACATTACAAACTTCATTTTAAGCAATGAAAAAATTGAATCGAAATGGATCAGGTATAGACCAGCGTAACGCCGGTGTCTCTTGGAACGCAGCTTTATTTAACAGTGGTGGCTGCCCCCATAAACACACCGAAACGTGTTTATTGACTATCATGTGATATCACCTCGCCTGTTCTAAAATATATTTACGTCATGTTGTTTTACCGCTTGTTTTTGCATCAGTGAGTTTTAGTCACAGAAATAAAATAACATTGCAACACAGAGAGAGAGAGAGAGAGAGAGAGAGAGAGAGAGAGAGAGAGAGAGAGAGAGAGAGAGAGTTACAGTTGGAGCTAACTTAAGTACATAGCATCGCTTCGATGTAACGCCAACATAAACCGGAATGCCATCACCAGCAATCTTTTTGTTAGCCGTTGAGGGCGCATTAGGTATGGAATATGCATTGACGGATATGAAACCACCGTTTACTGACGGTAAATTAATATCAATATCACCAGATCTATAGCTCTAACAAACATTTTCCTATCAAACTTGCTAAAAGCAGAATCATTTAGCATATTCTGAAAAGGTGTGCTGTAATATAGCAAATCTTATTGTGTGCACATTAGCTAGGAAATCGCCACTCACCGATTTAATATGTACGGACATTTACTGTTTGTGTCGTCGGCAAATGATAAAATAACAAAGTAAACACTATTAGGCCTAGTACAGACTCGTTGGGGATACCACCAGTTACAATTTGACGTTTTGAATGACTATGATGCAACGCTGTTACGGTTTCTTAAAAAATTGTGAATATATATGCAGGTGGTTAATTCAATATAAGCCAATTTTCCTTAAAGTTACATTATCATCTGCATTGTGGTTAATTAATCCAACACTTTAGTTAATTGCGATGTCGTTTGAGACATAATAAATCGGTATCACATAACATCGTTCTTAGCCTAGCCTGCAATTTTTTCGAGAATCTCTTACTGGGAATTAAATTTGTTCTGAGTAATGACGTCAATCTCAGCAATGATGTCAGATGTATTTCTAAAATTTTATCACATCATATATTATAGCACAAACAAGGGACTATGTGCCCTAGCGTAAGTGACCATTTTCCCGATGTAAGAAGGGCAAATGGTCTCCTGCTTCGAGGGTACATAGTTCCTTGTTTTGGCTACAATGTTTTTGTTGTATGCCTATCTTAAAAAAAATTCACTCAAAATATTTTTGTTGTATGCCTATCTTAAAAAATTTCACTCAAAATATTTACGTTTATTGGCAATTGGTAATAAATGCTTTATTTTCATCTGAGACTAAAATCAGTTTAAAACTGAACGATTATCATCAGCGAATGGCGCATTGATTATTTAAACTACTGTTATGCGGTTTATCATTTTTTATGCCAAGGTTTCCAAATACAGAATTTTGCATGCAAAACAAGAAATTTCAACATTTTAAAATCTAAAATAGTTCCGCTTCACTTTCAGTCAAGTGATGACACCTATGCGGCTCGCGACGTCATCGACGAGTTACAGTCAAATCCTATGGAGCGCGCGTCGTTCGATATACGAGACGTACGTAATGCATTGTTAAAAAGATTCTTCAAATATGTTAGGAAAATATCAGCATTGGTGTAAACGCAATATGAATTTCCTATGAAAATTATGTTAATCTAATTACATTGTTGGGTAGATTTTTTCAGCGCTTTCTTTTGATCTAAATAATCTTCTTTTCCTGTTTCGGACATCTGATAAAAATAATGCGTTTCCTCGATTACCTTTTACTTCTTCTTTCCTTTCCTAAAACTTCACGTTTCGTATCGCTGATTACACATTATTTTCTCCACGAATTAGTCGTCGGAGCACGACGAAGTTGGAAAGACTCTTCATAGATTGTCTCTATGCACTTGTGTAATACAAAGTTGTTTATAGCCCTTCAGTTCCTTAATAGGAGTCATAGCTTTTCCCCATTCCAACCAAAATTTACTGTTTACGATTCGTCTTCTTTCATAAGGTTGGCTACATCAAAACAACAAAGAGTAATGTTATCTTGTTTTCGAATGAGAACTATTTGCTAAGCAATTCCATGTATTACTTATATTATGTTTTACCTTCTTTTAATACATGCCTCTATATTATGGAGAAATTTTACGTGTAGTCTCCATTGTCAATGTATCCTCACTACTTGTACTTCTCGGACTCTGCAGCGCCCAATCTTCGTAAATTCACATTACGCAATAATTACTCACTCCAAATTCATTTTGCCCGATGATCATAAGATTTTATACTGAAAACTTGTTTAGGCCTTTTTAGTTGTCAGCATGCCTTCTATGTTAGATCTTACGCAGATGAAATGACAGCAACTTTGAAATTCCATGTCAGTGCAAAATTTTGTATGACTTACAAATGACATGACTGAGTGAAATTACGCGTAAGCTGTAGAGTCGCGTGAAACATTCAATCCAAAGAAATATGAGTGGAAGTTGAAACTGATGACAGTAAAGCAAATAATTGAGATGAATTTTCATTTTGTAATCACAGCAAATAATTGAGATGAATTTTCATTTTCTAATCACAGCAAATGATTGAGATGATTTTTCATTTTGTAATCACAGCAAATTATTGGCATGATTTCTCGTTTTGTAATCACAGCAAAGGATTGAGATGATTTCTCATCTTGTTATTACAGCAAATTACTGAGATGATTTCTCATTATATTAACACAGCAAAGGATTGAGATGAATTCTCGTTTTGTAATCAACACAGAAGTTGAGAGTGTTTAGACAAGAAAAATGCTGATCAGACACATTTTCAACAACTCTCTCAATGAACACTGTACTATATTCTATATATTGAGTGAATAATATTATTTTCAGATAACCCCGTTTAATGAAACCTTCAATAATCCAAGGTCCAATCGTTCAGAGGCAGAACTATCGAAAATGTTAAAGTCAGACCAACAGCGACAGACTTTGTTTTATGCTTAGTATTCAAAAACATCATTATCTGGAATTTTACCTGATATTCAAGATCACATGTCAATAACACGCTTGCAACTAATTTGGGATAATTGGATTTTCATATTTTTCAAGTTTCTCAAAAGTGTTAGGCGTCGTACAGCTGAATGTTGCAATATGCAAATTACTCCTAAAAACAAATGTGTAACGTAAAAAGAAAAGCCGATGAGTTTATATTTGTAGATGGAATCGACATTACTTCACCATCAAATTATCCTAAATTAGTTCCAATCGTGTTCAATATTAATCGGAAGATTTGGAACTACTGTTACTGAAAACAATTTTCCTTTCGAAAATAGATTCTTAATATGATGATTGACATTCTGTTGAATTCTTTAAAAGCTATATCAGGCAAATACCTTCTTTAAGCAAATTTTAGGGACAATGTAGAAAGCTCACGATCACTTTCACATGAACCACAACAAAGGTACGCAAAGATCATCCAGAGACTGACAATGATCAACACTTTACGACATAGAATACGTGTAATATGTATGTTATCATTGGCACACTTGAATGACATCGCGAAGTTGGACATTTTACGGCAAAGAAAGGTCACTGTTACTGTTTGCTCTCCTAATAGTACAATCTTTATTGAATTTTCAAGCAAATACCATAATGTTTCGTGTTTCCATTGCTCTGTCACCTAAGCGTATAATGAAGTGATGAAAGAATTTTATCATTAAAGGTACTATGCGCCTAGAAAATTAAAGACTTAAACATTTGCTTAAAGGGACATTATTTGTATCTTTTGATTTTTTTTTCATTTTTTCGATGACTGAAATCCCCGATCAAATCAATAGGAGACCTAAATTGTGACTATGGACAGCTTCAAGGATATGTAAAACCACCTTCTTGCTCTTTACGGCAAGATTCAATGTTTGTAAGGGCGTCCGCGCGATTTGAACCAACCGCCATGATTGAACCCCAGCACATGACCAATATTATATTATTACTACGCATACGTCAACTGTCAAAGTACAGCTAGAACGCTGAGCGGCCGTCACCTACACAGTAACTTCAGCACAATGCATATCGAGGAGCTCACGTCGCATAAACAAATGCACGTCTCACAAACTACTGTCAAATAGTGAAATAAACAGGGCATTTGCTTGTAAGTTTGATTTTAGTATCGATGATAGGGACCGTGAAACAGAAATAAGACCATAAACGCAATTGGGTCAATGATAAAACTAAAACGATGTCAGATTGCTGTGGTGATAGTGAAACAGGTACAGAGTAATGCATTTTCTGTGCATTTGATCGTTAGCAAATCTTCGGCAACTTTTGAGATTTTTAGGGCATTTTCTTGCCATTACGTTGGTTTGTTTTACAATCACGACATGATCACTTGTTGAACTTGGAAACATCGCACTCGGACAGAACAGTGCACGGT